>BQKZ01003560.1:47976-60335 GCA_036244855.1 Temnopleurus reevesii
ATTAATAATTTGTGTATAATTTTGAGAATGGTCAACGCAGCTGCCAACTATCAATATCAAAGGTATTGAAGAAGGTTTCCATGTAGTATCGGGCATCTACTCCTAAAAAAGTACTCAACGACTTCTATTTTGCAGTATTTTAAGTCCGCATAAATCGGTTGAATATCCGATCATCAACTAAATAATTGAACAATTGGCAAAATGTGGATGAATAATAGTCTTGTAGACTAAAATTGCGCTAGGCATAAACTATATCAATCTATTTCGTTTTAACAATGTTGAAAGCTTCTTATTATATTCGTTCTGACATTATTTACTTGTGCTTCCCGAATTACATATTTACCCAAAGTTAATAAAAAAAAAAAAGATACATGCTGTTAATAACTCTGTAAATAAAAGGGCAAGCGATTGATTTTCACATGAGTGTTTTCCCGTACAGCTGTTGTCGTGAAATAAGAATTGTTTTTGTATTCGAAATTGATTTTCAAATCAGTATTTTCCGTACAGGTGTTGTCATGAAATAAGAATTTATTTTGTATTCGAAATTGATTTTCATGTTTTCCGTACAGCTGCTGTCATGAAATAAGAATTGCTTTTGTATTCGAAATTGATCAAACCATTTTCTGTAGTTTGTGCGACTTGAATGAATATATATTTGTTCATATTATCTTTGCTTATTATATATTCACATGAATAGAAATTACAAGAGAAGTAGGTAAAATAAAACCCATGCACATACAGCATCAAGGAAAACTGCTAATATTGGGGTTATTCAAATAATTCCATTGAGGTATCAGTGATCTAATGTATCACCGATGGACCTTTTATGTAATATAAGAATATTTCATGATAATGCTATAAGTTAATTTTTCTCTGGTAGATTGAAATCAATAAGTATTTCTTTTTGGTTCTCAATACACACATAGGGTACATGCAGGTAATATGAGACTGTGGGTAATATGGCACGCGTGACTTAAAAACCATGTAACTTATCTTAAACATCTCCCCAAATGCTTATAGCACCATTTATAGTTTAGTCCAGTCCCTTAGCTTCATTTTGGATGGTTCAACTGTTTGTTAAGTGAAATTTTGCTGAAAATGTCACCAAATCTTGAAAGGTGTTGTAAAAATAACACCATTTTGTAGCCTTGATATAAAATTGGACATTTCGTTGATTGCCCTGCTGTAAGACAGGTATTGCATATGACCTCAACTCTTTGCACTTTACCAATTGAAAGCTTGATAAATTTTTTAAACAACACAAGTGTTTATTATTATATATACTCTACTAAATTAGCTTAAAACATGTTATAAAACCTCCAATGGGACCCTACTGTGATGCAGGTAATATGAGACGTCAATAACATCGTATTTACTTATTGGTGTTGAGGGCCACTGTTCATGACTACTTTTAATAGAAATCTATCATATTTGATTAAAACCTACCAACAGCTATTATTTAAGGCAATTAGGATTACAAACAATTTTTTTTTGAAAAATGTAGAAAAGCAAATTACACTTAACTATCCTCAAACCATAACATGAAACGAAAGGTTTTGTGCAATTTTTGTTCACCTTAAGGTCGTCTTCTATGTCTCAGATTTAGATGATGATATTGAAATTCAATAGTGAAACATCGCCAAAAGAAAAAAAAACCCGTAAAATTAAGACTTGACATTGTCATTTTAACATATTTACCATGTCTACCATGTATCGTCTCATATTACCTGCATATGCTTCTGTGACGATGACATAATTTGAATATTAATTGTTAACATCATTATTTGATGATCGCAAACATTCTAAAAATTGAAGGATAAATAGTTTTTAATTAAAAAGAACAATGTTTGATGGATCTATCTTAATGCATCTTTATGCAAATCATGCAAATGACGTTAATAGTCTCATTTTACCTGCACGTACCCTACAACTCTTGGTGAGATTTTTGTGCCTCCGCCACCGTTAGATCGTACTGGAGGCATTACGGAACTAAAGCCCTGGTCACATAGGACCTCGGAAGCAACACGATTCACCCCGACTCGTTGTTCTGAGGCAGTTAACTGTGAAGTAACAAAGAGTCGGGGTGAATCGTGTTGCTTCCGGGGTCCTATGTGACCGGGGTTTTAAGCAAGAGGACGGAAGGGCTGATCAGGACGTTATTTCTCAAGCGCGGGAAAATCTAGCAAACCCTTTCATGCTGGGCACAGTAGAATAAATTCTTGAGTACAATATACACCTATAAGAAAGGTATCATAATACCACTACTAATTAGGCTAGATTTAGCTCTAAATGAATTCAGGAAAGTGTAAATTTCCCGATATTTTAGAACACGTTATCGTCTGCTATCACATTACAAGGGGCTGCCATTTTGTTTAGAACAGATATTTCGACCGTTGATATAATTTCCAATGGCAAGGGAAATTTTCATGAATCTTCAAAATGATTCAAGTTTTTGGTAAATGAGATACGTCATATTGAAAAAATATGTGAAATGCATTTAATATTTTAGTGAGACTTGTAATAAATAATTCAGTTTTCAAATCATTTGTTTAAACTAAAGAAATTTGCTTTTAGCGGGCTTGCCTGGCATAACAGAATATCCTTTATTCAGCAAGCCCTCAATGTATGGTAGTCTATTGTTTGAATACAGGTGAAAAACGAAGCGTTTTGCCATTGACCCTTTATAAAAACGAATGCATGACTTTATAAGGCCACCCTGTACCGCAGATTGTTGTTTTTGCTCCGGTCTTCATCTGATTGTATAACGCTATAGGAAGCCATATACAAAAAAATGGCCAACCGATAATACACATTCCTTTCTTTCATTTGTTTTGTTACAAGGAAACTTGAACTCTACTCCGCAAAAACGTCACGCACATGCCAATTAAATACAATTCTAATGAACAAATCTTTATTTTTAAAATAAATCCATACCAGTTTTAAGATAATGAAATATATGATCACATGTGAGGTATATTTGTATTCAAATTCTAAGCTTATGTTTCGATCAAGAACGTTGTACTCGGAGATAACAGAATACTTTCTCGTACCAAAAGAAAAACAAAATGGTCGCCCCCAAGGGTATTGCTAGCAGACGAAATCTTGGCTCAGAAAATGCAGATTCATCTCCTAATGCGGGTTTTTCTTGTATAATAAACTATTCCATTAAATCGATAAATATTACAGCTACTGAAATAAGTCAATATATTTTTTGGGTTTCAATCCCCTTCAAGGTAGCTTATCCAGTACTAGTTCCGAAATCAAAAGTACACTGGGTGAAACACAGCACAGGTGGTATTTACTTTGCTATTATCTGATCATGTAAAGATTTATGACACTGAAAACAATACAGACAATTGAAATCGAGTTCATGGTTACCTGTTTGTGAGTGTGTGTGAATGCATATTTGTGTATTTAAGCTTGTGTTTCTATTGTTTTTCATTTATGCTAAGAGCTGTTGTTCACCCAGCCACGTTACGCAAATGGGATTTTGCACTAGTGGGGAAATTGTTTGTTGGTCAGTCATGCTTGCGATGTAATACATCTTCAAATATAGACGAAATTCTTTTAACAAAATACATCCCATTACAAAATAAGCAATGAAGTGTATTCAAAATGAAAATATATTGACACTTAGATGTGTAAATTTCAGGAAGCACAATGAGGGAATACAAAAGAACCCAGATTTATGATTATAATCTTACCCTACTTAGATATGTTGACAACGTAACATAATAATACAAATACAAAAGTAGGGGTGAAATAATATTTAAACGTATGTGAAATAAGAAAGTTATCAATGTTAAGGCAGTTAAATGATATGATTCGAGCAAAGAACCAGACAAAACGATGGTCATAGGACGCGTGATTGAAAATTAATTGGAGCCATGTAACACTCATATAGTAACTTGTTATTATTTATTGATTTGATAATTATATCAATTTTCAAATCAATACTACGTGGAAGCGTCGTGGTGTAGTGGTCCTGACTCTTGCCTTTCATGCAGAGATTCGCGGTTTGAGTCCCTCTCATGGCGTTAATTTCATTCAGCAAGAAATAAATCCACACTGTGCTGCACTTAACCCAGGTGTTTAAATGGGACCCTGGAGCCCGTTGCTCAATATGGTTTTAGATATCCTATTGAGGATAAGAGCTCTTATGGCGCACTTGTCCGCTTGTCTGTTTCCCAAAGGCATTCTAGTTATCGCGAAGGACAAGTCCGTTTCAGCGAGTTACGATACATCGAGAGCTGTCTTATTTTTAGCAAGCTTACGTCATGTCATTTTCATTCAATTTATTTTTTTTCTTTGCCTCATTCGAGGATTTATTTGATAAAGATATTAAACAACTCATTGAATGAATCAAATCAACAATTACAAAACAAAATATATACACACTTAAACTATTGCCTGAACAATTCAGGTCAAACAAAATATGTTAATAAGGTTCTACGTTACGTACTGATACTTAAATCCAACAAAATTCGTTCAGACATTTGTACAATAATTACAACATATTTTATGTCTTTTTTTGTCAAATTGTTTTTTTCCACATATTTATAACTTAAGTATGTTTTAAATGATTGGATGAAATTATTTATCAGTCTTTTAGGATTGGCTTGTACTTGTCCAAAATGTTGTTTTACATAATCTTTGTATATCACAAGTTGTGCATAGTTAATCATACAATTTAATAACTTATATCTCTTGTCTTTTATTCTATATCCTATTATTAACATACTCATGTGAATTACAATTTCTGTGTCAAAAAGAAGAAATATCAGATTCGAAACAATTTTCCCCAAAAATCATACCGCTTTCATTCAGTTTATGGTACGCGAAATGAAACGTGACAAATCGTTGCTCAATGACATTTTAAAGTCCAAATTCAGTGGGATTTTGATGGTGAACAAATCTTGTCTTTCCTCTTATCAATGCATCCAATATCCTAAGGCCCCGGTCACATAGAGGCCCGGAATCAACACGATTCAACACGACTCTTTCTTAATTCACAGTAAACTGCCTCAGAATAAAGAGTTGTGTTGAATCGTGTTGCTTCCGGGGCCCTGTGTGACCGGGGCTTAAAACGCATCCCCATTGTCTCTCACACGACTTCTATACCGTTTTCTATTTGAATGAATGAATTCACTCAAACTAGTCAGAACAGGTCTGGAGTGCACAGTACAAATATTACAAATGAGTAACATAATAAATACCCGAGAATGGCAGGCTTAAAACCCCAAAGAAGCAGAGCTTGTAATCAGCGGACCCTGCTATAATTGTTTCAATCGAATATAGAACAATTATGGATAGATGAACTATATTTACACGGGTTTTTCATAAGAAGCACCCAAAATAACTAACCACAAGCCGACATGCAACATACACACACACACACACACATGCACAAAATCACAACCTAACACATAACACACTCATGCTCACACATGCATACGAACTCATATACACCCACACGCACGTACGCAATTATGAGCGCGCGCACACACACACACACACACACACATACACATACACTCATTATTTTGAAGGAAAAAAAAGACATTCTTCTTTCTCAAGAAAAATATAATGGTTTGGTCTTTCGTTTAAATAATACATGACCACATGAATTCTGAAATCATTCGGAAATTAATCGTTCTCATTTTAATTTCCACAATTGAGAATATAAAATTATATACACAGCTGAGAGGGAGTTATTTTCTAGGACATCATAATTTCCCAATGAATGAATTACTCGGTTTGCTCAATCTTTTTTAAGGGTTTGCCCCCCCCCCCCCCCGTAAATTGAAACAAAACTGATATACCGTGGATTCCCTTTTAATGTAATATACTGCAAAGTACCGATATCAAAATTTCACCAAAGCAAAGTAGTAGTTCGTGCTCAGTTTTCAAAGTATCAACATCGGTCATCATCATCATCATCATCATCATCATATTGACGGCAATAAAATGCGACAAGAAGTATATTATGACAAACTTCCTATCGCCATATTCACACCCCCACCCCCATGAACGTTAGTTTCGAGGATCCGACAAGTTGTGAAATGACTTTATCTATACTCAAGCTATGGAGAAAAAATTGATTAAATAAATGTATAAATAAAGAAATAACAGGAAAACATAGACGCAAAGCACTTTAAATTTGATATATTCCATTTATTATAACTTTCAAATCCTTTTAAAAGCCCAATCAAAGGGTGGTATATGATAGAAGAATGCATGTTTTAGTTTTACCTGTATAAGCATGATAAATTGTAACATTATAATACAAAACTATACCCACAATAAAGCTTTACCATAACATACATAACTATTATTACATCCGAGTGGTCAAATTGATGTAAATGGAACATTACATTCCGCATTTGAGATTCATTAGAAACAGTGCATCGAATGCGTTCAAATCATTAGTGAAATTAATACACTACGCATTAGGTAAATTACAATTTTAACACGTGTATGTCATCGTAATTGACGCAAAGGCATACTGATTTTGGTGCACTTTTTAAGATCTAATTCATACACGACATGTTACCTCGCGAAAAGAATTACGGAAAAGTAACTATTTAAATCACATAGTCAAAAGAACAATCACTATATTCCTCGACTTAAATACTGCAATTTCTAATGTTACGATGTGTTTCAAATAGGAAAATGAAATGCTGGTACTCATTCACCAAGAACAAACGGGACAAAGGATAAGGAAAAAGTAATCAACTTCTATTTAAGCATTCGCACTACTAGCTAGATGCTTCCAAACGATATTCCTTTCCATCCCATTCTGCGAAGAAATATTGGACTGGTGTTAAGCCCTGGTCACATAGAGCCCCGGAAGCAACACGATTCACCCCAGAGATCCGGGGCTCTTTTTGGCTCAATAGGGGTGAATCGGGATACACTTTGCCAAGCTCGAGTGCTGATTTTTCTATGTGACCACAAACACGGCCAAAAACAGTCAAAAACAGTCGTGTTGGGCTCCCGATTCACCCCGGAGATCCGTGTTGGAATCCGATTGGCCCCGGAAGCTACACGATCGGCCCCGGAGGCTGAGGCAAATGCTGCTCCGGGGTGAATCGGGGTGAATCGGGGTCCTATGTGACCAGGGCATTGATCTACTCTCTTTTGTGTTAATTAGATTATTGTGAAGCATTGTGTGAATAGCTTACTATGTCCCATTCCCCTGTCCCTTCTGCTCAAAGTGTGTAAATTTTACAGACATGAACTTAATGATAAAATTGTTAAATACGAAACGTAAATGCCCCCTTTAATCGGATACTTATAAACAAATAATGCGAAGCATGTTGTAATCTAAACAGGGCAATTATCTTTCCAATTTGAACACAACATCTTTCAATATTTAGTGATGAGTTTTAAACTTTGTTGAAATTTACAAACGACGACTAAACTGCTATTTTTTGTTTATACATATCAGTGTTTGCGTAAAATGCAAGTCAAGTCAATGAGAATTCAACTACTGTTACAATATGAGTACTGACATGCCTAAAATAACCCTCCAGTACATGGGTATATGTATAATCATTTGACTTACAAGTAATACTTGACGATATCTGTCCAACTTCAGTGCCCGGCTGTCAGAAACACAAATAAAGAGCTCATTTGCATATTAAAAGATTTCGGACCGTTTTCATTTAAAGTTGCGTTATTATTTATCATGATATTCAAATTTATAATGTATTTCTGAGTCTATCATATACAAAAAGAAAAAAAATATAATTCAACTCTGGGTTTACCATACAAGCTTTTATAAACTTGCATAAAAGCAGAATTTTCTCCGAAGTCTTGAAAATGACCGTTACCCTATTTGCCAATGAGCTCTTCAAATGGAAATCTCGACGACAATACAATAAACTTTAAACCGATCACACACCTTACGATTCTTGCTCTGAAAACGTTTTTGAATACCTGACAAAATCGGCTTCATAAATCATACAGGGGACAAATCAGCTTCAGATCTTCAAGCTGCTCCGATTGATCAGACTTCCTTGCGATTCGGATTCAATTTGGTTTTCCTCCCGATGAAAAAGCTTGCATTATGTAATTCACCAGAATATGCTATTAATCTGAGAATGTAGGATCTTGATAGAATATTTTATGTTACGCATTCAAATACTTAAGAGATGCAATAACACTTTCTTTAAAAATCGAATCGTAATCCGGTACCACAGGCTAAATTTGAGAACTGTAGCATATTCGGGCTGAAGATACTGAGAAAATTCATTATAAAGTGAGGTTCATTCCTATTTCGACCAATACATATTACAATATCAATGATGTAGCTATATTTGATTTAAAAAAAATAAATTCGACCACTAGATCACTACCCATTTGAAAAATACCTTTGTACATTTTTTGAAAAAGAACGAACTTGTTTTAGAGTGAGCAGGAATAAGATATATTTTGGTAAGAATAATCAGCTCTCCACTCAAAATGCCCTTTTATTTAGCAAATGGGTGCTACACTCGTTCTTCCTAACTGTTCATTTTAAGCTGTAACCAGGGTAAAGGCTTGATCTGGTGCGGTTTATTTTTTGTCAATTTCTATTCTTATTTCCTGCTCATACTGACATACTGGTTCGTGGCAATCGCGTCTTTCAACGAAGCGATAATTCTTTTTTTTACAACAATGGTTGCTCGAGATCCCAATACCACACCATTATTTCTTACCATATTTAAATTACACTTTTCCCCTTTTTATACACAAATACAATAAAATATGTTTGTTGTTAATTCATATACAGACAATAATCACTGGAATTGAATTACAATGATTAAGGGGGTGTTGCTCAAAGGTTGCAATTGATCGCAAGTTGCAGTTGGCTGGTACGCGCCAATCAAAATCATTGTTTCATGCGCGTCTTGTTAAATGCGCACACCACGCGCGAATGAAAATGTGCGTTACAATTTGCAAAGTTGCAGATGATTTTGAGCAACACCCCCTATGACAGGAGAGAAAAGTAAAAATTATGATGTTGACAGGTAATCACATAATTTGAGTATCAAACAAAACCGACCCCAATAATAACCACGTTACACGTCTACCTTTATTAAACAGGAATTCGCATTTTTAATTCTATAAGATATTGAGTAAAGCGATGCAAAATATCGTTGTTGAAATTTAGAAGAATGACATTAACCATTTAAGGATAGATAATTCCAATTTCTTAGAAGTATACGCGCTCTATATTTTTCTTTAAAAATAAATTGTTACTTTGGATTTTTTTGTATATCTTCATTTTCTATTTTAGCGCAGAATAATCCCACCTCTTTTGTCTTTAATGACTGTACGAATTTGACTATTTTAAAGGGCATCGTAGTCATGTGTTAAACATTCTTGTTCGTATACAATTAGGAATTTACTAGAGCACGGTAAACAATAGCGAACAATCTGGTAAAACCATTCAGTATGATCACGGAGAACAATAACGATGGCATGGATAAAGATGAGGATAAGACAATATTTCATCCTTATTTTTAACACCAATTCACAATGATTAAACGGTTAGATTCTATAAATCAAACTGTACCGTGCCCTATGAAGATTGCGCTCATATGAATAAAGGCCCTTTGGTCAGACAGCACTGACTACGTGAATCCGTATGCCCGTCTCCCATGTGCTTAACAATTATTAATTCTTACCAGATTTTTTCTTCGGAGACGGTTTGTCGGATTCGCCTAGAGACCACACAAAGATCCCCGACGAACT
This sequence comes from Temnopleurus reevesii, assembly GCA_036244855.1. Classification (NCBI taxonomy): domain Eukaryota; kingdom Metazoa; phylum Echinodermata; class Echinoidea; order Temnopleuroida; family Temnopleuridae; genus Temnopleurus; species Temnopleurus reevesii. The sequence goes on from BQKZ01003560.1 coordinate 57,718, forward strand.
TTGAGAAGCGTCATCATCATCGACATCATCCACGCCTATAAATCGTTTGCCTCTGTTAAAAGCCTTCACAAACAAGGGAGGAGAATCTTTCCCAGGGCTTGGCTGTGGCAGTCCTCCGTTTGTTACGGAGATATCAACCGAGGCTCCTTTCGGCGGGCTTACTGGAGCCTCAAGGTCGTCTCCACTGATAAGCCGTTTCCCTCTGTTGAAGGCCTTCACCAGTAGAGGAGGTGATTTCGTTCCAGGGTAGGTTTCCTGTGGGATACCGACTGATGCATTAACTTCTCCCTCCATGCCTACTGATGTGTTGTATGCACCATGTCCATTCATCTGTCCACTCCTAGGGGTCATCGCTGCTGCGTAAGAGAAATCAACTCCAAGACTGGACTCCCGGGGGGAACCTTCCGCCGAGGAAATTTCTTCAAAATCCGATGGAATATGTGAAGCCCCAACACCATAATCCTTTCTGATCAAAGGAGGAGTGTCATCAGGCTCCTGGGAATTACTGGCCGATGCAGCTATATCACCCAGAAACTTCTTGCCTCTGTTGAAGGCCTTCATCAATAGTGGAGGCGATTTCTCTCCCTTACTTGCTTGCAGTTGGGCACTTCCTGACGACCCAAGCTTTCCGTATGCAACTCCCGAATGACTTTGTGTCTGCTGATGTGCTCTCATAGAGTCGTTAACATTCCATCCGAGTGACCCTTCCGCGCCAGCTTTCCCCGAAATCCCGTTGTCCAAGTTGGGGGAGTACGTGAATGAAGGAGTTGACATCCTACCTACACCTTGCCTTGGCGGTGCTTTGTCTGAGTCGGTGACCTTCCAGTCGAATATTCCCGGTGATGTGGACCCCTGCGGAATGCTACCAGATGCCCCGATATCAAAATCTACTGATCCAGGTGCACGGTGAGGAGAACCAGCGTCAGCCCTTGCCACGATACGTTTTGGTCTGTCAACTGATCCTACCCTTAAAGGAGATGAAGCGTGCATATGTGTGGCCTCGAGTGGAACACTAGCTGATGCGGCAACGTTGGCATCTCCCGCTCCTCCTAGTACCCGTTGAGCATCAGCATCCATTCTTCCCTCTAAACCCATGGATCTGTCAAAAGACCTCGCCTGGAATGGAGAAGAATCACGTTCCGACCTGGTTGGTACCGGAATACTACCTGATACAGCGATGCCTGTATCTGAATATCCCGACGGCAATTGTGGAGTGTCAACATCAACCCTTCCCCGTGGACGTTTCGGACTAGTGAAGGACGTTGCCTTCAATGGGGAGGAAGCTTGTCCTCGCGAGGTCTTCGATGGAACATTACCCGATACCGAAATGCCTACTCCCGCGCCAAAGGATGGAATTGGTGGCGCACCAACATCAACTCTTCCTGAAATAGGTTTGGTCCTATCAGGCGACCCAATCCTGAATGAAGAGGAATCCTTTGCAGGTGTCGTTTCAAGAGGAATAATCGTCGATGCAGTGATTTTGGCATCTACTCCTGCCGATGGAAGCTGTGTGGTCTTTATCTCCAAATTAGATGAACCCACCACCGGTGCTGCCTGAAGGGGAAAGCTACCTGATGCGGTGATACCAGCATCTGGAATTTGTGGAACTGTAGTATCATAGCTTTTTCTTGTTAAGGGAGGTGTGTCCTCTGGTTTCTGTCCAATGCTGAATGATCCGCCTATCTTTCCGTCTCCATCTCTGCTGAGAAACCTTTTGCCTCTGTTGAATGCCTTCACCAATAAAGGAGGGGATTTCTCCCCTTGATTTCCATGCTGTTTAACACTTCCAGAAGTACTGATATTACCCTCTACAGTGCCCGATAGAAATCCCTGCTGCAGTTTTGGACTTCCGGAAACTTTACCCACACTTTGCCTTGGAGGTGTTCTATCAGAGTCGCTGATCTTCCATTCGAATATGCCTGACGATGTGCTGATGTCCAAATCTCCCAATCCCTGAGGAGTACCAGCGTCAGCTCTTGCCATCGGACGTTTAGGTCTGTCAAAGGAGTCCACTTTCAAAGGTGTCGAATCAAGCACAGGTGGCGACTTCAGCGGTGTGCGTGACACAGTAGCTTCTGCTCCTGCACTAGCCGACGGGATATGTGGCATAGTAACGTCAACTTTTCCCGAAAGAGATTTGTCCGCGTCTAGGGACCCTGCTGGGAATAAAGTTGAATCTTGCATAGGAGTTGTCTCCAGTGGAACACTTCTTGAGGCAGTGATGTCGATCTCCGCCGTTCCCGATAGGATCTGTGGGACATCAACGTTAACACTTCCGGCTAGACGATGTGGTCTGTCGAAGGATTCAATCCTCAAAGGATCTCGTCCTGGTCCCGTCTTAAACCCAATACTACCCGACGGGGCCATATCCACATTTGCAGCCATTGTTGGAATTATGGCACCAGCAATGTCAGCTTTTACCATTTTTGATTTGCTTCTGTCAGACTCGTTCACCAACAAAGATGGAGACGTTTTCAAAACAGGTGCTGACTTGAGTGAAATGTCACTTGACGCGGTGATGTCTATTTCTCCAGCTCCCGATGAAATTCGTGGAGGATCAACATCAACTCTTCCATAAAGAGATTTGCTCATGTCCAGAGACTTCATGCTGAATGGGT
>BQKZ01003561.1:14724-46847 GCA_036244855.1 Temnopleurus reevesii
ACATCCTGAAAAGTTAGCCCACATTAAAATGAATCAATTAAACTTTGATCCCAAAGTATATCAGGGAATCATTTTCTTGGTATTGCATCAAAATTTGCGATGCATTTTAGCAGCATTGCTGTACAAAAGATATTTTGTGTTGCAACTTTTTCACATAGAACTGTGTTGTAAAGAATTGGAAAAGTTTCCTCAATGTCTATAAGTGCTAATCAAATGTAAAAAGTAAAATTATTCCCTTGTATATAAATGAATACCATGTGCCAAATGATTCTGAAGGGTAATGTATACAGAAAGAATAGTGAGAGCAAATGAAGTTTGAAATTGGGTTGTGTCGTGCAGGTCATATTTCCAGATTAGGTGAATGAGCACCTGGCAGGAACATTTGAAATACCTTGGTGACGGGATGACGACAGCTAAAGTGAGGGTAATAATAATGCAAAAACGTGTTGAGCACTCGGCAGAGTGGATATTTGTAATTTATGATTTTTATGACTCTATTATTGTTATTATTCCCTGGTGCCACTTAACAATTTTCCTGTGATAGCTCTTCTAGAAAAGTATGTGGCAAATAAAATGTGTTTAAAAAGTTTTGTATTAGACTGTATTTAATTAGACTTTCCTTGCCCAAACTAGCACATTTTTTTTCTAGCACATTATATAAATTAGCATATAATTACTTATAACCACAATCTTTGTAAATTTGCATTTTTACAAGAACTGAATGAAATCTCCAACAGTGTATAATTCTTTCTTGTCTTGTAGATCATCGAGTTTGCCGACATGAACAAGGATATGGTGAAATTCCTGAGTAACCTCCTGACCGATCTACTCCTCGAAAAACAAGACAGCGTCATCTCCGCCATCTTTGGAGGGATTGCCGGGGTAACCAAACTGAGGGTTTTGAGAGAAGGTCTTGGACTTTTCATGCATCATTTCTTGGTGAATGCGAACAAGAAGAGGTTATCGAAAACAGAAGGAGGAGGGGTGGAGGTTTTGGAGAGGTTAAAAAAGAAGATTGTTTTGGCGGAACGGGCGATCCAGGGAGATGATGGGCCGGTCAAACTTTGAGGCAGAACTTCAGAAATAATTTTGCAACAAATTGATATGAATTTCGTCAGGCATCAATTCTTTTCATAAACAAAATTGAAGAGGTTGATGAAAACAGGAAGAGGAGGAGATATTTTGCAGAGGTTAGAGAAGATGATCATTCTAGTGGAATAGGAGATAATGGTCCAGTCAACTCTGATAATAAACAAGCAAAAAGGTTTGCTTATGTTGTAGATGAAGAAAAAGACAAACAGATTATTGAATACAGGAGAAATCTACTCCTGGAAAAACAAGAGAGGATCATCTCCGCCATCTTTGGAGGGGTTGCCGGGGTAACCAAGCTGACCAAGCTGAGGATTTTGAGAGAAGGTCTTGGACTTTTCATGCATCATTTCTTGGTGAATGCAAATAAGAAGAGGTTATCAAAAACAGAAGGAGGAGGGGTGGAGGTTTTGGAGAGTCTAATAAAGAAGATTGTTTTAGCGGAACTGTGAGGCAAAACTTCAGAAATGCATTTACAACAAACTGTTATGATTTTCTTCAGGCTTCGATTATTCATGGAGGAAAATGGAAAGTGGTTTAAATGGAAAAGGGAAGATGAGGTGAATTAGGGGATCCCTTCAATAGGTTGTAAAGAGGATTGTTCTGGCAGAAAGGAAAATGCTGGGTGATGGTGGGCCATTGAAAGGTTAGGTATAATATCTAAAATACTGGCATGGGGAATACTTTGTGTATCACTTCACGATTGCGCAAAGATGAAAATATTTTTACGGCACACAAAAAGAGGAGACATTTTTGAGAGGTTAAAGAAAAAAAATCCTCCTTTGAAATCTCTTTCAACATTCAGCTTACTTTGTAAATGATGGATTTCATCAGTGGCTTCGGCGAGCTGCTCACGGCATTGGACTTACAACTGACTGGGATCTTGGCCTTGTGAAAATTTCCACTCAATATCATGCACATTCATACGTGTACAAATACTGTTAAAAACCTGAAAATAGCAACAAGCCAATGTGTTGAGCTGGTCCAAAAACTCAAAAATATCTTTACGCAAAAATATTTGCTTGCACAGTATATGTCAAGTTTTCCATGTCTGAAATTGAAATATCTTTTCTCTATTATTAAATTAAATCTTCCAAATAGACTTTCAATGTGTTTGGGTTGTTTTGTTGTGTTTTGGGGCGGGATGTTAATGCTCTGGGATGGGGTTTTCAAACACAGAAAAAATGTTAAATGTCTGTTGAAAAAAAGAGTCTAATTAAAATATTCTCATGATTCAAAAGTATTCCTGAAAAAAAACGGTCCTGATTCTGATATAGCAATATAACTTTAATAGTCGAACTGGATAAAATCTTATTGTGCTGATTTTCCTCTACAGGTGATTAAATGTACAATACAAGAAAATAGAAAGAGTGGGGAAATGAGCTTGTGTCTGTGTGTGTGTGTGTGTGTGTGTGTGTGTGCACATCTGTTTTTGCCGCCAACCACTCACTTATTTACAGTGGAAACTCGATATAAAGAGATTTTATGTAACAAAACATCTGCAATAATGAGGTGAAAAATCTGGTCCCAGCTCTTTTTTAACTACAGTGAAACCTCTTTATAACGAGGTTCTTGGGACCATGCAAATTACCTTGTTTTATCAGGTTCCTCACTATATCAGGGTAAAAAAAAACAAAGAACTATAAAGAGCTGGGACCAACAAAATAATCTTGTTATAACAGGTATCTCGCTATATCCGACCTCTTTATAATGAGGTCCCACTGTAATTGTTTTTTTAACACTGCTATAAAGAGATTACTGCTATAACAGTGTATTTTTTATGGTCCCAATCACCTCGTTATACTGAGTTTCCACTGTATATGCATTTTTTTTGTCAGGGATTCATAGTCATTCCATGGTAGGAAACTCTTCCTCATGCACAAAAATGCACACACAAAAATGACACATCCATGTTCAAGGGCGATAGCATGTATGTGAGCATGTCTGTGTCTGTGTGTGTCTGTATCTGTGCGCGAGAGAGAGAGGGGAGAGGGGGTTGGGTGAAGAAAGAACAAACTCATTTCCATTATCATTATCACCATCAAATTCATCATCACTTTACCTCTTTACTTTTGTCATCTTCATCATAATCATCATCCACCCCACAGACATTTTGTTTCAAGAGAAAATGTATGGTTTCTGACGATGACAAGGATTTCTTTCATGAAAATAAACATGTTTCAGTTATTTGGTAATTCATACAGTCAACTCTGCATAAGTCAAACTTGTCTAAGTCAAGTAATTGCTTAACTCGGTGGGATGGGGAACAAACTAGACTAAACATTTGTTATATACCTATTCTGTGTAGAATCTCTCCTAAGTCGGACAGATTTTTGTGGTCCTAAGAGTTACGAATCAAGCAGAGTTATTTTATTTCAATTTCTATCCTCATTCATTTTCTCTATCATCATTTTCACTTTCTCATCTGCAATGCCTTATCAAAGATCATCACTATCATCATCACCATCATCATCATGACCATCACAATCACCATCATTATATATATCATCATCATCATCATCATCTTCATCATCATTATCATCATCATCATCACTATCATCATTATCATCATCATCATCACTATCATCATCATCATCATCATCACTATCATCATCATCATCATCACTATCATCATCATCATCATCACCATCATCATCAACACCATTACCATCATCATCATCATCACCATCATCATCATCATTATCATCATATCAAATTACCACTGTCATCTCCAGTTCTCTACCACCATCTGCATTATCTGCATCAACTTCATCATCACTATCCATCTTTACTTTTGTCATCTTCATCCTCTTTCACTGTGAGCAGACAGGACAAAGGCTTTTGGAAGAAGTAAACAACTTCAAGCATTCACAATAGATGGATACCCATAAAAGGAAATTCCACATCTCTCATTGTGCACATACTTGTTAAACAGGTGTTTCGCACAATGGACAGTCGGGTACGGTCTGTGGTGTATATCTAGCTATTAAGAAAGCCTGAATAAAGTTGTTTACTTTGTCCAAATCCTTTGTCGCTTCTGATCACAGTGCATTGTATTACTATAGAAAAAATATGGTACATGTTCAGAGGCTTTCTCTCATGAGAAAATATGTTTCAGCTAATTGTTGAATCATATTCTAATTTCTGTCCTCATTCATAATCCAGAATTTAGGCATCTCTATCATCATCACCATACTTAACTCGCCATCTTCATCAACAGCATCCTTCATAATAATCACCACCACCGTCAAACATCATTCCTCATCACTTGTAATCTCAAACTTCACAATCATCTAGCTCATCACTAACATCACCATCATCATCATCACCACCACTATCATCATCGCTATCATCATCATCATCATCACTGTCACCCTCATCATCATCATTATTATCAATATCATCATCTTCAACATCACCATTATATCACCATGACTATTATCATCACATGTCTTTCAGAGATTGACAACCACAATGTATGAAATCTCTTTTCTTGTTTTTTTTTATTTCATTAGCATATACATATACATGTATATATTTATATATATATAATATACAAGAATTGACTTGAATGAATACACTGTATCACATAAATAAAATACCTTTTGTTCCCCTATCTCCCATAGAACCATATTACGGTGATATGAGCTTATCCCCCAAAGGATTATACAGTGTTGCAATATTTCAACATATACAATATATACTTCTTTAATCCCTTTGACTACTGGTACTAAAGACCAATTACTCTAAAATGTTTGGGTGAAATTCTAGAAGGTGATTTATTTTAGTCCATCGACTAAACTAGGAGTAAAACGTTTGCGCTTTAATAGTGCGCTTGATTTAATGTCCCAGTCACATAGGAGCCTCGACTCACGATTCAACACGACGACTCTTTGTTCGGAGGCAGCTAACTGCAAACCGAACAAAGAGTCATGTTCAATGGTGTTGCTTCCGGGCTTCTATGTGACGTGGTCCAATTTACACACATTTGCGGCAATTAATCAAGCCCAAATTTAACTTAACACTCCCTTTATCCATGCTATAAAATAAACCACTTTCAATAATTCCACCTTTTGAATTTTGAAATCATAAAAAATCACACTTTAGCGAGTGATAATTTAACTTCCAATAATTCACCTGAACATTAATGAAGTACATGTAAGAGTAATATCTGTCCATTGATGTCATGATCATTAGGAGCAAAAAAAAATGAATGAAAAAAGAATTCATCTATGGTACAGATATAATAAAGATATTTGGAATACAATAAGATAAATATGCACATTTTGTAATCAAAAGAACATTTCTTGGAATACATTCGGACTGAATAGGTGAATGAATACATCTCTTATAAAACATAATAATCAAAATGCACCGTACATTTTGCTATAGTCGGATAACAAAAAAAAAATTAATAGACAAAGATCATATATCTGCTTTATACACTGGCACCCATGTCTCCGACAAGCGTTTATATGGGCCACTATGTACAAATTTCCAAGCAACCCTAATTATGTTTGCACATAGCAGGAACCAAAAATTGTGCTATGTATGATACTATTGATGTAATAAAACCCTTCAAGATATAATAGAAGTTAGATACACCATATAAATTCCAAATGTAATATGCCCTAAAAATAAGTAATAGTTTGAGATATTTTGACAATACAGGTAACTCTACCAGGGGATGAAACTCATGGGAACATAATAATATGCTTGACTCAAGAAAAAGTCCACTTAGAAGTGGTAAAGAATGCAAGTTTTATGCAATTTTTTCCGAAAATTCACATCGACTTATGAAATTTTTCAACATAGTGGATGCCTACAAAGTTACAATTGATCGTAAGTTGCAGTTGATCGGAACGCGCCAATCAAAATCTTTTTTTTTCATACGCGTCTTATAGAAGCGCATATTATGTGTGAATGGATACACATGTTACAATGTGGAACTGATTTGCAGTTGATTTGCGATCAATAGCAACATTTGAACAACACCCCCTTAGACAAGGTCAACTTGTTATGCATTGGACATCATTCACAAATATTTCTGAAACAAAATTCAATGCAAGACTCTGATTGTTTATCCTGCTGCAACTAAAAAAAATATCAACATTCCTTTCTATTTAAAAAAAAATAGGATAAATACACTCATACAGTATGACAGAATCTTGTCAATCTGTAACACAATACTCAGAAATTAATCCTCTCAAATAATACTCAATTTCCATCAAGATCCCATCATCTGAAAAAAGTTGCAAAGTCATTCATAAATAGTCATGGACAGTTTTTAAAAATGCAAGAAATATGTTTATGATATTCAAGAATACAGATTTTTAGTATATGTTAAAAGTAATAAATGCTAACATTTTATGTCATCGTCAACTAGCATGTTACATTCAAATAATATACATAACATTTTTTGCATCTATAAAGGTCATTTGCAAGAATTAATTGCATGAAATAATACAATATAAAAGAAGGAAAAAGCAGTACTGTTCAGAATTACAGGTAATACAGGCAAATGCTAAAAAATTACATATAATCTATAAACAAATTAAAATCATACAGACTTACAAAACATTTTAATTGGCAAAGGAGGTTGGATCTTACATGAATATCGTGATATAAGCAGAGAGTATTAACATGTTAATACTCTCTGGATATAAGTCTAAAATGGAATCTCAAGGAAAAAAGGTCTGAGGAATGTTCAGTAGAAACTCAGTATAACTAGATGCCTGTGACCAGAAAAAAAATATCTTGTTATAGCGGTAATCTTGTTAAAGCAGGGGGGTTAAGTGTAAAGAGATATGACTAGATTATCACCTCTTTATATCAGGAATATTATATCAGGGGCCTGTAACTCAAAAGATGCAATTAAACTTGCATTAAATATTTATCGTAAGTCTATGGCATAATGTGTACACAGAGATACAATTAATTGCAAGATTAATCGTATCTCTTTTATGTTACAGGCCCCAGATCTCTTTATACAGGGTTTCCACTATACCAAGGTTCTTTGAAAAAGAAGTTAGTTGTCGAAGTCATCTCAGCTCTGTAAATTTTATTGCCTGCAACAAAACAATGATCAACACAGATATTAACTGTTCCGGAATATATCCCTTTATTTTTGGGGGTGGTGGTGAGCAGATCAGAGTAAGAAAATGTTGTATAACTGAATTCTGGCTAAAAACCCACATTTCTATGGTTCCATAGAGTATATGTCACTGAGTTTTCACTTTACTATCAATTTAAAGGGGAATTGCACCCAGACAATAATGTATAGTCAGTAAATGAAAAAAAAAATCAGATGAACAAACTGTGAAAATTTGAGCAAAATCGGATAATCCGTTCAAAAGTTATGAATTTTCAAAGTTATCATTTCGACCTGTGCTGGGCATCCTTGAATTGGCAATGCATAGCCAATTAGAATAATATGTGATGTCATACATGGAGAACTCCTCATTCACTTTGTATATAAAATTATTGAAAATGGATCAATATCATATTTCAAATGAGGAATCACCACCATTCTTTCTGGAATGCTTGCAGAATTGATGTGGCTATAGTATATATAACCGAAAAAACAAAATTCTGTCTACTTTTCTGGAAAAAGAGGAAAATGTGAAATTTTGTGTACAAAGTGAATGGAGAGTTCTCCATGTTGGCAGCCATTTTGTGCCTGTTCGTTTGCCAATTTAAGGAGCCCATGAGGGGTGTAAATCAAAACTTTGAAAATTCATAACTTTTGAATGGATTATCCGATTTTGCTCAAATTTTCACAGTTTGTTCATCTATTTTTCTTCATTTAATGATAGCAATTTAATGTCTGAGTGTAGTTCCCCTTTAATACAACTATGACTGAAGCACTATATAAACAGCTCAGGAAAAGGGTTGCAACAGGCTTCTTTTTCCCATTTTTCATGGGCTTGATTGTAGCTAGATAAGGTCTGCATGATATAGACTACATCTATGCCTTTGCACAGAGACAAGCGTTCTAGGACAAATTGCAAGAAATTCAATCATACAGATTAACAGATAAAGCACCAACATGAAGATAAAAGACACAGAAATATGATAACAGGGCTAATCCAATTTAACTGATATTACAAGAAAAAATATAACTCAATTTCTGGTATTTCACATAAAATGTTCTGGACAGTTACGAGAAGAAATAGGACTCGATTACTTACATTTCCCATTCAACGTTACAGAGAGTTACAGATTCCATTAAAATATATTCCGGTATCATATAATATTTCCTAAATAATACTACACAATCATATTGAAAATAAGTAAGATATTAATAACTCCAGTATTTTGGCTAAATAATTCCGTTGAAGGAAATTTAAATTTCCCTTGAAGGAAATACGCCCAAGAAGAGTCTGAAAATTTAAGAACATATACAAAATGAGAAACCAAAATTTAGATAACTTTTTTCATCATTTTCATGTTTTAAAGCAATTTTTGGTATAATTGGATTCTTAAATAAAAAATGAAACATGTATATGCTCTATGTGACTTTGAATTTCTGCCACAATGCTTTGGTTATTTCAAGTTCTATAAATTGTCACGGGAAGAGCCATGAATTTAAGATTGGTCTGTTGATACGGTAGATAAAAACAACAGACCCAAAATAAGTTATACAATTGATGAATATATCACAAATTTGGTAAAACAAATAGCACCTAAATTTGTCAAAAAACATTTTGCATTTTTCAGATGGATAAATTTGGTGATAATCAACAAATTTCAGGAAAATGCGTTTGTTACTTTTTTCCCAGTTTTATAGGAAAGAATCATTCAACTATATTTTTCACCTAAAAGTTGAATACATTTTGAGACAAATAGAATCCACATAAGAAAAGACTTTATACAACTGTGTTCAGTGATATTAACAAAAGTAAGAAGTAAATTGGAATGGTAACAAGATTCTTGTGGCCCTCTGAAAGCTTTCCCTTTGTGTATTCTTAAATCAATAAAGCATAGTCCATGCATTTTTGCTCTAGTTTGCTCTAAATTGAATGCACAAAGTTCTAAATTGAATGTATATGATTCTAAATTGAATAAATATAGCTTTAAAAGAATGCACAAAGCTGGAAATTAAATGCACAATGCTGGAAGTAGAATGCATGATGCTCTACATTAAATGCACAAAGTTCTTAATCAAATGTATACAATTTCAAATTGAATGCAATGCATTCTAAATTGAATGTATTGAAAAAGGCCACATCTTACTTTGGTCTCGGACACACAAACATCAAGGTGTTAACTAGTCTGTGAAAACAGACTAAAAGTAGGCAATGAATTTGGTGCTGCCAACTAGTAGAAGGAAACAAGTCAGGAGGGAAGCCTAGACTAAAGGCTAATGCACCTGTATTTTGGAGTGGGTTGTAAAGAAATAGGGATTTCAAAATTTGTTAAACAACACAAATCACAAGAAGAATTTAATTTTAATTACTTACTCTGCTAGGTGTATTAACAAAAATATAAAATAAACTAGGAATTTTAGCAGAGTATTGATTATATTGATTATATAAACAATATAAGCAATAAACCCACAGTATCTTATATTTAATCATATACACCATTTTGAATAGCCTCTTTGCAGTCTCAAATACAATGTCTTTCATGAAAATATTATTCATGGGTAACAGATTCTTTATATAGTGTAAGACATCAATCAGAATAAAATAATTGCGTTCTCATTTGTATGATAAAATCTTTATTCTTTAAACAATGCGCTCCATGATGTTCTTCTAAGATGTCAGATTAATTTCCTTTTCTAATTAAATATCATATATCACCTTGTACAATCTACATAAATAGTGCATTACCGAGTGTAGAGAAAAAATCAAATACTTTGTTGCAGCAACAAGTGACCCATAAATTTTTTTGTTGCAGCAACAAGTGAGGCCACAACTTTTTGTTGTAGCAACAAATGATATCACAAATCTTTGTTGCAGCAACAAGTGACGCCACAATTCTTTGTTGCAGCAACAAGTGGCAGCACAATTTTTTTGTTGCAGAGATGACAGGCCTAAAGGCCTTCCATGATCACTTGGAAATTATTCTTCCTTTTATTCTTCCGCATCACCCAAAGTGGGTCTCTTAGTCCTCAAATTCTATCTAACACTGATGCTATACTCCATACTAGTGTCGGGTATTCAATCTGGAGTTGGGGAGAATCTAATTTATAGACAAGTTTTCTTGTGTTGCACATTTGCTTTTCTCTTCAGTAATTTGGTGGCAGCAGTGGGATTTAAAAATAAGCACCATTCTGAGTGAAAAACACAAAGATAATTTGCTACAAAAGAGGGTAGAAAGAGATCTACAACTGAATTATGTTCTAGAATAAAGGAAAACTCATAAAATACAATGAAAACAGTGCCTCAAAAATTGTAAGAGTTGGGAGGTCTGTGACTGTATTAACGAAAATGAATAAAATGTTCTGTATTCCATAAGGAAAGATCTTCTTTGGTAAATGTCATCTGAAAGGTAAAGCCATGGGTGCAAATTTTGAGAAGATTACAAATTTTGAAAAGTTGCAATGCTTTAATTGCTACTTCAAGTAGTCCTCAGACAATGAGCATATGGGTCTGTTATGAACCCAGCAACACGAAAACATCTGAGTAGTATTGACCCATATCATCAAGCTGACTAGGAAATGAAATGTTGTGCATCAATTTAAAAACATATCACTATCATCCTTGGGTAAGTTTGCTCCATCTTGACAAAGTAAATAGTTTTCTTTTGTCTCTGCTACACTGGTGGCAGGAGGGGTATACAATAACAAATTCATCCAATATGAGTAATTCGTTCTGTATTCAGTGGACAAAACCCATGCTCTCTCACAAAAATCTCATAAAATTCAGAACAGCAGTCAATGTTATGCCGTTGGAACAACAGTACATTCTCTGATTGTAATTCTGAAAAGTTTTCAGGATGATGTCTTCCATCACTACATTCCTTTGGAAGCTGATAAATCATCTCATTCAGGATTCTAGGGTTAAATGTAGGCCAGGTTAACGAGATGAACACAAACTTGTTGCCAAGATGATTTAGTGAAAGCCCCCTTGGCTGCGCAGCTTTAATCTTCTTCATGAGGTCTATTTAACACAAATAAAAATCCTCAATGAGATGTCTGCAAACTTGTTGATGCAATAATTTCATCCAAAGCCCCCCTCGGGATCAGGTCTTTCAGTTTCACCTCGTAAGGTTGTGTTGGAATACAATTCAGATTACACAAGCTTTAAGAAGATATCCGCAAACTTGTTTAGCTGTGATGATTTAATGCAAAGCCCCTATAAGTGTCTCAGTCATTGAGATTGTGTAATTGAATGAGGGTCATTATTCACCAGGCCATCCAAGTAAATCTATCGGAAATGTGTAAATTACACAAGCTTGAACAAGATGGCCGTAAACTTGTAGCAGCAATGATTTCATGCAAAGCCCCTATCAGCATCTCAGTGGGATTGTGTAGTTAAATATGGGCCAGGTTTCACCAGGTTGAAGCATTAGAATTGTGTACTCTCAGTCTCCTCACATCGCAGTGGTAGCACCTTCATTTTCCCAGAAAGAACATCTAAAAAATCAAACAAACAAAGATTATAATAATTACTTCTATTTTCCTTGCTATATTTTCATTTATGTTGTCAATGAATATTTAATTTGTTTCTGACTATAAACTGTTTTTAAATGATTTGTTAGGATTCAATTCAAGCAGTAAGCCATGCCTAAGTCAAACTTCTTACGGTTACTAATTTGCCACAGTAAAAAGTTATTTTTTAACATCATGCAAAACATGCAATTAATGATGGACCTACGGTAATTTATATATAAAATTAAGGTAAATTTTATATTTCAATTGGCAATTTGAGTTACTGCAGTGTTTTGAGCATAATGCAAATTGATAAACGTGTTATTTTTCAACTTTTGACAACCTTCTTTTCAATTAATATCTTGTATATATCTTACAAAGTCATTACATACTTTTCATTTAATACTGTAAATTATTTCAAAGCACATAAAAGCAAAGCACTGCAAGCATTGATGTTATGCACTTCAATCTGTCACAGAGGTTCATAATACTTACCGCAGGCATGCATGTTAAAAAAAATAAGGGCCATGCTTTTTAAATGAATTGAAGTACTAAGCAAAAAAGATTGAATGAAAGCGTAACAATGACTCTAGCTGCTGATCAAGTGCAAATACTATATATCCAGACAATATTGCCTTAACAAAAGTGTGTAGAATTTTCTGTTCAGTGACATCAGAAAGCATAACATATCTCATAACCCAACGTATTCCATGCCATTTTATTTCAATTTGTGGTAGATGCGCGTAGTATATAGAGATACCAACATTCCAGGGCTGTGTTTCATAAAGCTGTGCAAAGATCTATGCACGACTTTACGAAACAACTGGTAACCCATTATCGCACTCAATGATAACACCTGGCGCTAAATCACACCGAAGAAAGGGTCACCAGTCATTAACACAGTCATGCATATACATGTTTATGTGCACAGCTTTATGAAACACAACCCTGAATATGCAGGAGGATAGAAATTAGAATGTTAACCACCAAACAGCTTAATGAAATATTTTCTCATGAGAGATTACGGGACTATAACCAAACACTTTCTCATTAGAGAAAGTGTTTGGTTCAGCATTTTGATGAGTCACATTTTAATCTCTATCCTCACACACATTCCAGAAAGGTTGGCGCCTTATGGCCGGAATTCAATTTTTTAGTTTAAATTAACCCAGGACTAAGCCATTCTTATCTAGACCCTGGCTACCTGGGTTAAGTTAAAACTTACTATCGGACTGTGGCCCATTGTGTTTACAGTGCAAGGAAATGCCTGTGTAGCAGGCAGTCTAATTGTTCTACTCTAATCGTAAATTATGAGCCGTAATGAACAGAAACAGTCTCATCAAACCTTGGCTTTTGGTGGTAAGCTGTTGTTAGAGCACAATAGCTTACCATCAAAAGATTTGTTTGATGAATCTGTTTAGAGTGCCACTGATGAACTGGGATGCAAAATATGTTGTTGCTGTTGGTTGTGCCAAGCCATGCAAAATAACAGGACTGTATGGAGCAAATGATTGAAGTTTGTTATTCTCACTGAAAATGTATTATTTTGTTGATGATTCTATTAAATAGCGAATTGCAGGGTAAAAAAAATTGATATAGAAAAAATTGGATATCGAGCTATTTTATATCATGGAATATTGGTATCATTGATAATTTTTTTGGGGTGTGATAATTCTGAAAGGATAATGCAAATGATGTGATTTGCTTATAAAAGTCTAATAAAAATTTATGAGAAAGAAAGCGGGATCTAAAATGGCTTCCTTATAAATGTATTAGTGTTTGCAGCGATAAGTTACATTCAGTAGCTGACAAATAATCATATTCGAATAGTCAGAAGAAAACATTCTTACATTAGTGTGGCTAGGTAAGACAACTATGTAGCTTACCCTACCTAGCAACAAACGTTGCATAATTTTAATTGTATAGAAATGTGATGATGTTTTTATCAGATGAATAGTGTTTTCTCATTGTACATGTGAAAAAGATGTGTAAAATATTTTACTTCATTATGAAAGTGATATATTGGCCATGTTATATCACATAAATACTGATAATTGCTTCGTATCATGTGAAGTCGAAATTGTCCTTGCAGCCTCTTGTCTACAATGAATACATGAACCTGTATTGCTTCTCTCCAAATAACGTGTTATAGAACCTGTCTATAGAGGCCACCTATCTTCAGAAGCCACTTTTCTGTTTTCCTTAGATGGCCACTGTGGACAGGTTTGACTGTAAATGACAAGGGGACAATTTGCATCCAAAGTCGGGTGGTCACATATTGCTTGTTATCATTTTTTTTTCATTTTAATACATGATATTTTATTTTGGACTTGCACTGACCCTATCATTGTAAAAATGAAGGAGCATAACAAAGTCATTTTTCTGGTACCATTTTTTTTGTTTTGGATGTGTTGGTTTAAAAAAAATATATTTTTCATGAAAACATGTTAGGCCTCAATTTGTAATCGAAGGATTTTTTTTCAGCTTTTCTATGACTCATGAGAGAAATTTATCGTGTACCGGAATTCTTGTGTCAGACCAAATGGAAAATGCATTAATCATAGCATGAGATAAGAAACCATATATAATCATGCAATGAGTGCATAATCTGTAAATTTACTTTGAATTCCCAGTATTCCACTTCATCATAAAAATTTAACTTAAAGAGGGCAGGGGGAAAGAATTTGATCGCATGAAGGCTATACAAAATTTCTGTATAACTATAAGTTGCACTTGAAGAGTGAAAATAAGCAATTTAAAATACGTGAAAATGTGTAAATAAGGGATTAGGAATGGAATGAAAAAGTAAGATTTGGAAGGCAGCCATCTCATCCTAAAATCGAACAACACTTTCAAGAATGTAAAATTATCTTAACTAAATTAATGGGATGCATGTCTTTGAAAATTGAAAATCAATAACAAAATTGGAAAAAACACTCACCTTCCTAGTTTGTGCATAAGTGTGGGATGTAAAAAAAAAAATATGTAGTTCTTGTCATGATTTTGATACACAGAGAATTTTTTTTTAAATGATTAAAAAACTACTGATCGTAAATTTAAACTAAATGAATTCTTGACTGTGTGAGAATGGACAAACAAACCGCGCAGAAGTACAAATGGAAAAAACAAAATGCCATGTGCACCCCTTTCAGAGGACTGAGGCATAAAAAGGAAGCAACTAAATCAAACAAAAGCCAAATAGTTTCATAATGCACACAAAGAGCCCTGTAGATCTAGCAAAGCATTGCATTAAAACATATAAAATTTACAATATGGCTCAAGTGCAAAATGTTACTTTCTTCTTTTTTAGAACACTTTTGACACTATTCAAATGACTTTGTATGATTTCATACTGCAATAAAATATTGCTAAAATAGAATTGTGCATTTTTGTGATAATGTCATGAAGCAGTGAAAAGGCATTCTCCATGCAATGTGTTGTGTATTTATGTTTAAGAACGTCTGTGATGTACAAATTGTGGCCATTAAAGAAACAAATTATTTTTAAAGTATGCATTCAAAGCAATAAACAATGCCCTTATACCCTCAACACACTAATCACTTTTGAAGACAAAAATTGCATATGGACAACATCTGCATGTACTAACCTAAATCTATGTTATTCTACCACAAAAATGCTATCTCATTTGAAAAAGAATAATGAACAAAATTACATCGATGCCACTAGAACTAAAAATGTTATTTTCCCAGACAAACTACCTTATCATACTTTAAAAATGCAAACAAAATTAAGATTTGCTCATGACATGCATGGACCAAATCTAAAAGTGTTATTTTCCCCAACACAAACTAAGTACCCCATTAAAATGGCATTCTAGCAACTAAAAATCAAAGAAAATCATGAAGATGACAAAAACTTTGCTTGGCTTTTGCGGATGAGCTGGCAGGCTCAAAATGAGTGCGAAAAAATTGGTTACCTACCCTGTTTAGGATGTCCATTATTTATATCCCTGTGCCAACAATTTAACAAATATTCTTCATCAACTTTTAGGGTAGATAAATGGTAAAACATTTGAAAACATCATTGCGAAGATTCATGAGATAGAAATGACGGTTATCTAAGGGTCATTCCATAAACCAATCGCAGAGGTGCCAACCATTTCGGAATATGCATGAGGTCAAAATTAAAATGTGAATAACTTAACAGCTGAACAAAGGTGAGAGCAAACATGACAATAATATTCATACTCTCAGCAATTCCTTGGTAATGAAATTTATTTAATATGAAAATACACCCGGTCCCATGCATATTCAGGAGCTGTTGGCATCTCTGCAATCGTCTTTTTTTTGTTCATCAATTCCAAAAGTTTAATCATTTGTCTGATCTTCAAGGATTTGAGAAACTTTCAAGATTCAGTGTAGGACAAACACAACTTATGGAATAACCCAGATAAGACAAACATGTAACAGAAGGAAAAAGGATAATGTGATGAGAAATCCATCCAGTTACTAATGGACTTAGTTGTTTTTCTATATTGAAAACTTCATCAAAATAGAAAACTTTATAGTTATTAGCTCGGGCAATGTAATAAATTTGTTGTACTTTGCTGACATTTTCCTATTATTGTGCTACCTTTCATTTCAGATTAAGGTAACCAACCGTTAGTGTTTCATGATTTATGAATGCCACAAACTAAATCTTCATACTAGTTCATAATACAAGTACAAAGTACAAAACATTCTGTCCCCCCACCCTTCTCTGTCACATTAATGGAGCTTTTAAAATATCTGAAAAGGGGGAATTGAACAGCACTCACTATAGGATTTTTCTCCTACATATTTGGCATTTCACCCTATTCGAGTTGAAACTACATGAATCCTATTTTCCTTTCCAATACCTCATAATGATTATTGCAAATTGCGGTAATCCAGGTTATCATTGAACACTAAAGAGCACTTAAAATGATTTATCACTTGAATCATAAATATCCTGGTAATATTATATAGGTCAGCCAATAATGATAACATGCAAACACAGTCAGCATACAAGTCTCGTAACATTTGCAAGCTGTGAATTAAATATGCAATTGGAAGCTTTCATACATAGCGAAATTTGCCTTATTTTTAAGTTAGAGGTTTGACAACAAATTTGTCATGCATATTGAGGGAGATATAAAAACATTAATTGAGACTTGTATTCTTTTGTTACAACTTGTCAAAGTATAGTTCTATTTTTCTAATGGTAGTATTGATATACAAGAAATGAATGATAGATATCCAACGAACAAGACTCTAAGCATGAAAACTGAAAGTCTGAATACTAATCTATTCAGTTCATAGAATAAAATACTTCTCCTTCTTGTAAAAAAAAGATTTAGCAAAGGAAAAGAAGGGCATCTTTAAATATTTCAAAAGACCATAATTTTGATTGTTCGTGAAAGAAGCAGCTGGCTAAAAATTAGAAGTCAGAATGTATGATAAGATCCCTCTAAAAGCAATAGCGAAGAAAGATTTATTCTTATCAGTATTATCAAGGTAGTTTTCTTCTATTTTCATTTAAAAGAGGCTGTGTCAATCGTTAGGTTCATACTGAGAGCCGAAAGCCTAAGATTTGAGAAACTACAACATTTATAAGGAAGCTTATACCTTCGGCACAAAGGCAAGTTTGTACATGTGGTTTTTCGCCTTCACAACTAAAACAAGGCGCCAAGGCAAATGAGTACATGTTGCCTCTTCTTGCATTCTCTTCCTAAACAAGGCAGCAAGGTGAGTTTGTACAAGTCACCTTCTCACCTTTTCAACCAAAACGAAACGCCTAGGCAAGCTTAACAACTTGCCTTTACACTGCAAGTAAAAGCTTCCTTAGGACTGTAATAGTTTCTAAAACCATAAGATTTCATCTCTCAGTTTGAACTCGTGTAATATCTAAAATATGTTACAATGACTCTAAATTTGTTTGTACCATTTGCAACTAAATGAAAGGATTATGTCAAGAAGTATATTATGATGACCTTTATATCTTTGCTAACTTCAAATAACTAAAGAGAGTTTGTAATTGCGCTTGTTCATAAATGTTTGCTTCTAAAAAAACTAGTCAAGAGTTGTTCATAATTTCTAAAGGAACTAGCTCAAAGAGTTTTCTGTTAAAATGTACTAAGTTTGTTGTTTCTGAATTCAACTACCTACATAAAGAATATTCAGTGTTAGGATGCACAACTTACCATTCTAAGATCTGTCACTTTCCTAGCATGGTCCGATCTTGGATCTCCATCTGCAGTTGAGTCTTCGCTGGGTTCAGTCTTTGCAGGTACTCTAGCATACATGGAGGCAGGTCGGAAAGGACGAGGTCCTTTCTGCGGCTTCGGTTTGACAGCCGGTGGCATCTTCTTGGTCGGTTGTGTCGTCTCAGTGCTGATTGTCTTGGTAGTGTTATTATTGCTTTCGTTAGGGGAAGAGTTAGATGTTGGTATGGATGGGGAGGAAGGGGTGTCCTCGACAGAGGAAGGTTCGGACAAGGTGGGTGAAAGACCATTGGTGGTGGGGGAATCGTTAGGGGTCGGATTTGATGGACTGATTTCAGTTCTCTTTTCTGGTTTTGCAGTCTCCGCAGAGACAGAAGATCCTTCTTTGGATGATGATGAAGATGTGAGGGAAGAGCTGGAGTCGCTGCGTTGCCTCTGGGCTTCTCTCTGTGCAGACAGAACATAGGAGGCCTTTGGCGCATTCTTCTTCTTGAGGATATCAGCAAAGACGTTGCGCCGTCCGCTTGGAGCGGTTGTTCCATCCGATGGAGGTTTGACAGGTGTTTCAATTGGAAGAACCTCTGGGAGTGGTTCTGTGGCGACATCTTTAGGGGAATCCACAGGAATATCCTCAGAGGCATCTGCAGACACGTCCTTTGGTGAATCCTCAGCAACTTCCTCCGGCGTTTCTTTTGCTTCTTCCTTGATAGCTGCATCCGCTTCATCCTCTCCTTGCTTTGCATCTGCTGGGGAGTCATGTTGGTCCACAGCGGGGCCGGGGGCAACCTGAGGAGGGGACATCTGCCCATAGACAGCAGGCATAGGTTGCATCCCCATCGGGGTATACATCATCTGCTGAGGCGACACCATCATGCCGCCTCCTGGCACCATCACATACCCAGCCATCTGCTGCTGCTGCTGCTGTTGCTGAAGGAAAAGTTGTTGCTGCAACATGATCTGTTGCTGCATTTGCTGCATCTGTTGCGTCTGGTATGCCATCGCAGGGTTCACCTGCAGGGGAGTTGACGCTGAGGTAGGATTTAAGGCCAACTGTTGCTGCAACAATGCCATCTGTTGCTGAAGTTGCTTGTATTGTTCTGTCAACTGCTCCATGCTAGGCTGTTCCACTTTCTCCTGGACAGTTTCATCTCCTTTCCGAACCCCTGACTTTATGTCTTTCTCTTCAGTTTCTTTCACATCCTCCACTTCTTTCTCCTCCACTTTCTCCTCTTCTTTTAACTCTTCCGCTTTAGTTTTTTCTTCAACACTCTGCGCTTCATCAGCCAAGTCTTTAGTTATGTCCTCACTCTTATCATCCATTGGCTCTCTGGTGACACCCCCAACCAAAGCAGTCAAGGACTTCTCCTCCAACATGCTTTCCGCTTCCTCCCCTTGAGGGGTTGGAGAGTAACTCGTAGTCTCTTTACTATCCTCATCTAGACTCAGTTTCATCATTTTAGTAAGAGCTGCTCTCTTCTCTAATTGGTCGGCAGTTTCTGCAAAGCAATTTGAACAAAGCAGAGATTAGTGGGTTAGGGTCTAGGCCATTCTAAGAATTCATTAAATGCATTAGGTACTATCTTTGCAAAAAGAACATGGACGCAAGCCTAAATAGAAAGACAAATACGTGGCTTTACGGTTGCTCATATCAGGGAGCATTACGGATAGTTTTCTAGTACACACCTGTGTACACATTGTTTACACTGGGCAAGATCACTTCCATACTAGAAATCTAAACATAATGCTCGCTAATATGAACAATTGTAAAGGCACAAATCTTGAACAAGACATTTCTGGCCTATTCAATAAAATCATTTAAACAGTAGAATTATGGATATCAATCTTTAATTAATCCAAATGATGATTTTGCTGATATCAAATGCATGATGAATCATTCAATGCAAACTATAGTGTGGCAACAATATGCTCAATAGCGCTACAACAAATAAAGCCAAAAAATTTGTCTGAAATAATTCCTATCATTTGAAATGTGAACCTTTAAACAAAAGGCATGACCATTCTTGAAGAGTCCAACTGAAATCCCAACATTAGTTTGTAGGATTATATAGTGAGGGGATGATTTATAATCAATGAAAAGTCGAGAAAAAATTGAGCATTGTGGAAAGAGTGTTTCAGGCCACTCTGAACTGTGGAACTGTGGCAGTACCAACTTTCATTAAAAGATTTGGCAGATAGAGCACCATCCATTATTAAGTATTTGAAAAAAGGCACCAGGGGTAAAAAAAAAAATTATTGAATCAGAGATACCCAGAAAAATAGTGTTTTTTCTTCAGAATTGGGCTTGAAATGGGTAGAATATAGATTGGTAATGAGTAAATGTGACCTTTTTATGCATAAAATCCCATTTTTTTAAAAAGATAATAAAAGATTATTCTTAATTATTTTCTGATGAACTATGAGCTGTTAATCAAGAACAACTGGTATTTGAAATTGATAACAAATATTGTTGATTTTCAACATTTTCACCACTGGTAATTTGGACATTTTGGAGGGCACTGGTGTTTGTTCATCTGAATTGTTATAACCCCATTTTTTAATCTATTTTCATTTCTGTTTATGTTGAGTAAAAACAAAATGTGCAAAACTCCGTTTTCAATACTAAAAATTCAAAAGAACATAAGATTGTCTCACAGCAATACAAGCTACAAAAATGGCAACACTGAACAAGCACTCCCACGGAACAAACAATTCATCCAAGAATTTTAAATTAAAAATGAGAAATGAGTTCCTATTCAAAACACACAGAATGTTTTGTAGGCATGAAACAATGTTATCCATCATGAAAATTCATAAATAAAACATTCAAAAAGTGTGAATGTCCGGCCTCCTGATTTTTTTTTTTTTTGGGGGGGGGGGCAAGGGGTATGTAGTTATCTTTTTCAATGATCTCTTCAGTATCTGCCTTATTACCTAGTAAAAAAAAAGTAAAACGACTAAATTTGTTAGAAGAAAAACCGAATCCCTGTCTATATTTCAATTTAATTCAAATCTTCTCATTTTTCTTGAAAATTCCAAAGAATTATGTCATTCAAAATCTATAATAATACATCAACAAGACTTTCAACAAAAGTTGACTTTCTGAGCCATTTTGTGCAATTTACATAACATTTCAAGCTACATCTGTATAAAAGAAAAATCAGCGTTTTGCGTGAAATTCAATCACACTAGAATATACACCATGACCATGACTTTAAAGAGGTGTTGCTAGAAACTTGCCATCAATTGCAATTTGTGGTTCATCTGCACAAGACAATCAAAATCCTTGATTCCTGCGCATCTTTTAAAGAACACATACAGTGTGCAAAAGAATAAACATACGCCTATCAATTTGCAACTAGTTTCCAGTTGATTTGCAATTGATAGCAGGTTTCTAGCAACATTACCTAAGACTAGGCACAAATGAAATCCCTTCACCTGAGAATATATAGTAATAACAGACAGATATACACATGTAGCTACAAGTTTTGTGAATACATTAATGCATGCTGTAAGAGGCATAAAAACATTGAAGCAGAAATTTGTTAATGGCGAAATTAGAACCAGTAATAATCAAATAAATATCTATATTTTGATGAAATAAATAGAATCATGCAGATGATGTGATAGCTATACAGAGAATGATGGTTGGTATAGAATAGCGCAAAATGGAAAACAAATATCAGGATCAATTTAGGAAAAAAATTAGAAATATAATAGGTAAGTGATATTACATATTTGAAGATAAATGAAATTATATTCAGCATAGAAAAGAGCAATTTATGGATTCTAAATAATTGCTATAAAATAGTCCAATTTAAGGTTTTTAAATTATTTCGATATCAAAATCATTCAGAGGAAGTAAGAAGGCCACTGGTGACATGTTTTTTTCAATAAAGCAAGTAAACACATGGATATTGGGAGAGTGAGCGAATTTAAATGAAAATAAATAAAAAGAATAGAAGGCTGACCTTTCTTTTTAAGAATGGCAGAAGATGAAGCAAGATTAGGAATCATCTCCATGGTAACCGATTCTGAAGAGATGCATTCACTCTCAAAACCAGACGATAACTCTGTGACATTCTCCTCCTCCAAACCTTTCCCTCTAATATCGACCGAGATACTTTCACCCTTATCTTCAGGGTGAAAAGAATCCAGCTGATCTGCAAATTCAAGCGATTCGTTCAACTGCTCTGAGCTACGAGCATCTGGTTCGGAATAAGTTGTGTCGTCAAAAAAAACCTCCTCGTTGGTATTAATAGTGTCAAAGCTGTCCTCTAATCGCATTGATTTGTGTAAATTTATCAGGTGACTCTTAAGTGTGTCTTCGAGCTCGGTGCTCATTGATTTGGAAAGAATTGTGTGTGATTCAGACACAACTGGAATAGATGTATCAGCTGCTGCTGATTCTGTCAGCAGTTTAGATATTTGTCTTTCATAATTTTCTAAATCTTCCTGATGGTTAGTTTTGTAAATTGCCTCATTTTCTGCTTCAGTATCACCATCTTGAGCAGACCTTTCACAAGGTTCTATAGGTGGTTTGGGTGTTGCCATGTTGTCTGCTGAAGTGACACCCTTTGAAGCAAGAGCTGATCCTTCTGAGGCAATGCTTTTCATTGCTCCAGAGACTACAGGACTGACATGATCCTCGTGTGCTAGCCTTGGAGGAGATACAATTTCCACCTCGACTTGTATCCTGTGAGGATTCTCCAAAGAATCTCTAGATTTATCTTTGCCATCTGATGAAGTCTTCTGGAGAGACATTCGCGCTCTAGCAGTTGGAGTAGGTGCCTTGATGTCACTTTGATCAGTCATTGAATCAAATGACTTCTTTTTCTTTCTCCTTGCTGGAGGCACTGGTGCTGAAGCCACTGGAAGGACTACTTTGGTTGACCCTTGAGGGTGATCTGCTTTAGTTTCTTGCTTCACAGGCGGTTCCTTGCGATCACGTTCAAAGTGGACTGACTCCACAGAACCAACATCTGTCGTAGAGGCACTTCTGTTTTTCCTGAATGCAGGAGGTAAAGGAGGTGGCCTGGAAGGTCTAAGTCTCATTACAGGAGCTGTTGAAGTCTTGCTGGCCTGTTGCTTGTTAAAAGCCTCAAGGAAGGCCGATTGAAGAGCTGTTAGTTGATCACTATCGGTCGTGCTTGTGACCAAGGGAGGAGGACGTCTCGGAGCTTTCCTCTTCTTGTATCGTCCACTGATCTGGTCTACGGATCCGTGCTTCGTTAAAATCCTATGTGCACTCCCATTCTCGTTGTTCTGACTGCCTATCTTCCCGACGGAAGCTTGCTTGGTTAAAACATTGGCCACAGTGCCGTTCGTCTTTGAAGGGCTTCCAAGATGCGGCTCGGAGTTGAATCGGGAGATGCGCGGCTTTGGAACAGGAGCATTTTTCGTTGCGTCACTCACACATCGATCCCTCGCTGCATCATCGAAGCCATCCAGTGACGACACCTTCCCGACTCTGGGTTTCGGGACAGGTTTGACGGATCCAACGGAAGCTGTTTTTGTTAGTTCTATCTTCTGTGCGGTATTAGCGAGACCACTTTCATCAAGCTGGGTGTTAGGGGTTAGTAGGAAAGGTGAAAGAGCTGAGGAGAGGGTGTGCATTTAACAGCAGACGAAGGGGTGCAGGAAGATAGCATGCCATAGAGAAAAGAAAGAAAGATAAATATAATCGATAGAGCATAATATTAGGAAAGCGTTAAGAACAAAACACGTGCAAATATTATTAAACTACAGCAGAAGTTTGTCTTTGTTCATTTTATTGGTTTTACTCATATCCATCAAAACTTCTGATTTCTAAGGAAGGGAGAGCTTCTTTAAAATAAGTTTCCACTGTTCTATATTAAATGCAAAGCTTATATCACACATACATGTAACTCTCTAATGCAAGAGGGTATTATTGAAAAATGGCAGCATGCATGTACATGTATAGGGATAGGCATAACTGCATGTCATGGATACAAAACAAATTGATCACTATCTCATATTTGATATTACATCTGAATTTATTAAAATATATTTTACAAAAAAATGTTAGGAGATACCAATTACATTATGTTAGCTCGTTATTTCAAGATTTAAAAAAAAACTACCAAAAACTTCATAGAGGTTGGTAGCCTCAGGTTCCACTCAAACGTAAAATCTCAATTTAAGCCTGCAATCACAAACCCAATTCAGGCAGTTTGTAATGCAATCTGACATTAAATGGTCTTTGGACCAAAGACTATCACAACTTAACAGATATAGAAAAGGCTTGGGACAAGCATGTGTGCTAAACTTTACTTTTAACTTTTCAATCTTATACCCCGGTCACATAGGACCCCGGGAGCAACAGGATTCAACACGACTCTTTGTTAATTCACAGTTTAACTACCTCCGAACAAAGAGTTGTGTTGAATCGTGTTGCTTCCGGGGCTCTATGTGACCAGGGCTTTATATATGGCCTGGATTGGATAACTGGATGCAGGTATGGTCAAGTTTAAATGGGTTAGATAAAAAGTCTATATAGAGTTTTGCAGAATTGGATAATCAGTGAGAATTCAGATAATTTGTTCGGAGGTAAAACCACTACCAAGATACACTTCTTTAAGAATTCACCAAGACTCACAGCATGAGCAAAAGGGACAAAGGAATTGGACATAGTAAACATTCAATACTTCACAATAGCCTCATGAGCACAAAAGAAAATAGCTTCCCTAATCATTCACTGAACATGTATGACACCTGTTCAGCATTGCTATGCATATATAAGAGGAAAAGAAAATTATTTTGTGTGCATCTATAGTTATTCTGAATGCTTGAATGAAAGTTGTCTACTTTGTCCAAATTGTTTGTCCCTAACGCTCCTAATGTAATTCATTACACTGTAAAGACATGATCAGAAACTAATCAACTAATTGAAGATGAAGGTAGTGGTTATAATATTGATCAGGTTGAGGATTTAGATATGGCCAAAATGGTAGATTTAGGTTAGGGTAAAGGTTATATCCATGGATGAAGTTATATATTGGTTAGTTGCATGAACACTTCTTATCTAGTTTCAGTAAAGATTAAAAGATAAACATTAGAATCTTGATTAGGGTTAGGATGAGAATTGATATTTTGAATATATTACACAATGCAAATTTTGTTAATAGATGGGTAAGAGTTAGGTCATGGATGAAATTATGAATTTTGTTAGTTTTATGGAAACCTCAGAACTATTCAAACTGATTATTTTTAGGAAATGATCAATCAAGAAAATACTTTAGTAATTATTTCTCGGGAGTAGAATAAAATATGTACTGTTCAGTATTAGAACAGCAAGGGTTATGACATGGATAAAATGATGAACTTTGTTAATTTATGGAAATTTCACAGCTATTGAAACAGATCATTTTAGGAAATTATCATTTCCGAAAAGGTTTGAGTAACAAGTTTGTGTGAGTTGCGTAAAATATGTCCAAAAAAAGTCATTCTTTAATGTGAAGAAGACACTACATTTGAAATTGGTGAGATTTGTTACAGAAAGCTTGAACCATTTTATCAATGAACCACACTATAGTATGAAGAGCAGGGAAACGGAGACATTTGAGCAAAGAACTCCTAGTCAGCCTCATATCCCGAGTGCTTATCATGTTAATAAGATTGTTTGGAAACTTAACCCATCTGTTATTTCATCTTAACTTTCTAAATTACAAGACTTCATGGAAACCTACAAAGCCTGGTCTAATCTAATTTTACTAGGTTTCATTATTTCTTGTGAAATAGTGGGAGTTGTATGTCTGCTCAGTACGTGAAATAATAACTGAGTACAGCTAGCTCTGAATATCTAGATCAGATGTATCATATCATGGGTGCAAAGACGAAAATAAGAAGACATATTATTATTGCGACTCTCAGAAATACATTCAATAATCCAATTCAAAATGGTGACAATTATTTCACATTTTCAATGAGTGAACAATTCCTTTAAGATTACCAGAGGAGGGCTCTGAAGATTATTCAATAACTTTGAAGGCAAAAATACAGTAAACAATTTGAATTTCAAAATATTACAGATTCTACAACAAACAGATCAAGAAAAAGGCGACTACGTGTTGCCATTTATGGCAGCCAAGAAATCAAAAGCAACTTATGTGAAAAAGACCCGAGTGCCTTAACATCAATTAAAGAGAAGATTTTCACGGAAAAATCCTATATCAGGAAGGTCTCAAGTTTGGGGGATTATTCTAGCATTGATATCGGATTACCATGAAAAAAGGGTTAAATTCTCTCTCAAAGATATTGTGTTCAAAGGATTTAGCAAGATTTTGAGGCATATGATACATGAGACTAAGTAATCTCATAGCTAAATATCACATGTTCGTCACAAGAATCCATAACATTTCTTTGTCTATCATGACAAAAATAATATTAAATATAATTATAGTCTCATTTATTTACATAAAGCCAACTAGGTGTACATATATGTATTAAATGTGACAACTGAGATAGTAATGGACTTTTTTTCCTTCTTATTTTCATAATATATCAAATTTGGGAGTTATTTCTTTAATTAAGGGATAGGACCATATGTAAACCATGATATGAGAAGGTTAATGAGACAGCATGCCACAACAACCAGGCATTATACCAATAACATCACAGCAAGACTATTATTATGCAAACCAAGGGTTACAGTAACACCAAAACATTCACTTTGGACTATATGATACAAAAACAATGACAATTTCCCTGAATTCCCATACAATGTGTGGATAAACCATGGTCTAAGTGGGAGTTGCCAACCTTAAGATATTTTGCTTTGGGACGATTTGATTGGGACTGGCTAGGGAGCTTCAGCACACAAACCTGTGTTATAACACTGCCCTAACCGGCACAATATGACAGGACCAAGCACATTTGACTTATTCAAAATCTAGACAAGGACTGCCAGTGTTGGCAATTCCACTATCTGTTCATTTAAACAAACAGAAAACACATGTTTGAATTTTCATATTTGTTTCCACAAAGATATGGACAATTGCCAGTAACCAGGTGTAATTTCTTATTCGATAATAAATAAATCAGAATTATTTGATAAGAAACTTTGGTTTAAACCATGGTTTATGCACACCTTCTCCCGAAAACTGCCAACACAACTATCATTACACCAAAAGATTATGACACCGTTATTTAAATAAATATCAACTTTTTACCAGTTATGGTAAGAACTTTAACAGGAAATGATGACTTGTTATACCCAACATGAAGCAAGCATAGACAGCACAATCTTACCTTCTGTTTCATCCTCTGTCGTCTTCTCTGATTGGTCCATATGCGTCTCACTTGCATCAACCTCTACAGTAGCTTCTTCCTGATTGGTCAGGGTAGGATCAATCTGTAGCTTTTCACCCGACTCTGGATCCTCAGGCACTGATTGGTCGATGCTGGCTGCGTTGACCTCTACACTGACCTCTTGCTCGACTGAGACATCGTTCGTCAGAGCTATAGAGTCAAGATAATAATGAAAATCATTAATACAATTGTTTTATTTTGGTGATCGGGCTTTTTCAGTGATAGGCCTAAAATTGTGGAATGAGCTCCCTCTTCAATTACGCCAGCTATCTTCAACATAAGCATTCAAATCCCAACTTAAAACCTACTTGATCGTTTCATCATAATACTTCAATACCTTTTTTTGTGTCCAGGATATTTTTTGCCTCTATCAGTATTGTCTTCATTTACTTTTCTATTTTAATTAAAGCTCCATGAGCACCGAAAGGTGGACCTGTGCGCTTTACAAGTAGCCACTATTATTATTATTATTATTATTATCATTATTATTATTATCATTATTATTCATTTGTCAAATTATGCAATCGTCTTTGGGAATTTCTCTTATATCTCATCACATCTTTTTTTTATTTGACCAACAAAGCAACATGAGTCATTTAAAAAATTGCACAGTTGCCAAACTTTCGTAATACTTATGTAATAAATTGATATGTGAACTCCTCTCAAACATATTTATGTTTGCATGAATTTTCCAATACGAACATACATGTATGTTTTGCTTTGCTGTTCAATTTTAATGATAAATGTAAGAAATAACTAGAACATAAAAAACATTCAAGGAAACTTTATCAGTAATTCAATTATTCATTGTTTTCAATGAAAAATCATATTTTGAATGCTGACTAACGAATATGCCCTAAAATAATACATCAATAAATGCTAAAAAACAGACTGGTGCTTTACAATAGAGAAATAACAATTAGGAACATCAACAACAATGCATGGAAATGCGTTCCTTGATATAAAAAAAAATATGCATCATATAAAATACAGAGATGACAACCTTCCAGATATGCACAGAGGATAGACATTTAAAGTGTGAATTATCAAACAGCTGAACCATATATTTTCACAAGAGCTAACGCATGATAAGAATTCTGATAACTTTCTCCCATGAGAAAATGTTTGGTCCGAGCTGTTGAGTAATTCACGATAATCATCATGCTTATTCCTTAAATTTGACACCTCTGAATAATTAAGCACATTTTGTAAGAATAGTGTACATGTCTGCTTTTCACAACTGGATTGGTATGCTATGATAAAGTATGTGAGACTGAACAGATAGAAAATACGGAAAGAAACCATTAGATTGCATGATAAAATGAGAAAGAAAAATAATTTTGTTGCTCCTCAAAAAAAGTACACATAGTAATCACAAATTTTTGCTTACAACATACTACAAATCTAAATCTAGACTATTTCTATTTTTACAATACTGGTTAGACTGTGAATGTAATTGATCGCTCAAACAAAATGAAATGATATCGAGGTGAAAAAAAGAAAAGCAAATGATAATTAGTATGCAAAATTAGCAGGTGGTATTTATTTGTTAGATAACGAGGGAATCTCCCTGAATAATATAATACATCTTTACACAACAAAGAAAAACAAAACAATGCGACAGTACACAATACAAAACACGACCAGCACAAAACAATGTACAAGGGTCAAATTCCACATAAATACATATTTTTGTTTTTTTTATCATCAATTGGAATTGAACTTTGACAAAGAGAACTGGATCATAAAGGGAGAATGGAAATATATTCATTACCATATTCATTACCATTGCCAGAGGATATATTCATGGAAATATTTGAAATAGGGTCTTTAAAATTATTTCAAGCATTTCTATTTTCTCCCCTGATGTGTAACATATTATAATCCTTTACACCCAATGTGAGTAACTTATAGGAGAAATATTTTTAGAGCTAACCATTAAAGGTAGAATACTTCTTTTGCAGCCTAAAATTTGACTTTCCAAGAGTGTTGTGTTATGTTGAAGAGTACTAAATGTTAAAACTTATCACCAATCAATTAAGCATAAAGATTGGTCATGATAGGCGTATTTATAGTTATTCCAATAATAATTCTTCTATTCGGGCCTCAAACTAATTGACCGTGCGTTCAAAATTCAAAATAGCCGTTAACTCCTCGTTGACCAATAGCGCAAGACTAGAGTCTCTCTCAGTGTGTATTCCGCATGGTGTGGCAGTGTATTGAAGTGCGCACTGTATGTGCTCTTATGTTTCGTGTGTGTGTGTGTGTGTGGTACCGGAATACGCTAGAAGTATCGCGATACCGTTGGTGTCAAGATTAATTATGATAGAATAGATTTTTATTTGAATTAAATATTCTGGACTACATTCGACCAAAATACTTCATAGAGGATATTATTTTGGCATATCCGAGGTACACAACAAGTTGTAAGCATAACCATAATGTGTGCAAATGTAGTTTTCTACCTTTAAAGAGCGGAGTAAATAATGGAGTGTAATAAGCACTACTGAGCCACTGGACTTTAGCCTAGGCTAACACAAAATTTGTTCAAATAGAAAAACTCTGCACAACATAAAAAACACTGATTCGAAGTTGATTTCCATAGAATTATGTGATTGCTGTGACCCTCTCCTAAGTGTGAAGTAATAATAATAATAATACACATCACATTTCCAATTTGAGGGGTCTGAAAAACAAAGAGGAAAGTCTAATTTGGATGTTTTGAGAAAAATGCATTCTAAGATTTTGCTCCACATTNAACAAAAGTGTGTAGAATTTTCTGTTCAGTGACATCAGAAAGCATAACATATCTCATAACCCAACGTATTCCATGCCATTTTATTTCAATTTGTGATAAATGCGCCTCGTATGCAGAGATAACGACATTCCCAGGGTTGTGGTTCATGACTCTACGAACGACTGCTGACTTAAGGATAACACCTGGCACTATATCGCACCAACGAAAGGGTCACCAGTCATTAGCACAGTCATGCATATATCTACGCATAGCTATATGAAACACAACCCTGAATATGCATAAGGATAGAAATTAGAATGTTAATCACCAAACAGCTTAACAAAATATTTTCTCTTCATAGAAAACGTGATAATAACCATACACTTTCTCATTAGAGAAAATGAAAAGGTGTTTGGTTCAGCTGTTTGGTAAGTCACATTTCAATTGCTGCACCTTGGGGCCCATATTCCAATTGCTTAGTTTAGCTTCAACCGGGACTAAGACATTGCTATTTAGACCCTGGGGCCCGTATTCTGAAAGCAAGGTTCAACTTTACCTGGGTCTAAGTCATTGTTATTTAGACCCGGGCTATTCAAAACTTAAACCAATGGTCTAAATTACAATGAATTAGACCTGTGTTAAATTAAACCTCGCTATCGGAATACGGGCCAGGCTATCTAAAAGTTAAACCAATGGTCTAAATGACAATAACTTAAACCTGGGTTAAGTTAAACCTTACTATCGGACTGTGGGCCATTTTGTGTACAGTGCAAGGAAATGTCTGTGTAGCATGCACTCTAATGGTTCTAATCTGGGCGGTGTTTCATCAAATAGTTCTTTAAGTTACGCACGACTTTGAGAAAGACTGGAGTATGTTAACGAGAGTAACACGCATAAGATTGTTACAAGAACTGGTTCCAGACATGCGTAAAGTCATTCTTAAAGTCTTTCATAACTTGGTGAGACACTGCGCTGGTCATAAATTATGAGCTGTAGTGATGCAGGAACAGTCTCATTAAACTTTGGCTTTTGGTGGTAAGCTGTTGTTGCAGCACAATAGCCTACCATCAAAAGATTTGTTTGATGAATCTGTTTAGAGTGCCACTGATGAACTGGGATGCAAAATATTTTGTTCTTAGTTGTGTCAAGCCATGCAAATAACAGGACTGTATGGAGCAAATGATTGAAGTTTGTTATTCTCACTGAAAATGTATTATTTTGTTGATGATTCTATTAAATAGCGAATTGCAGGGTAAAAAAAATTGATATAGAAAAAATTGGATATCGAGCTATTTTATATCATGGAATATTGGTATCATTGATAATTTTTTTGGGGTGTGATAATTCTGAAAGGATACTGCAAATGATGTGATTTGCTTATAAAAGTCTAATAAAAATTTATGAGAATGAAAGCGGGATCTAAAATGGCTTCCTTATAAATGTATTAGTGTTTGCACCGATACGTTGCATTCGGTAGTTCGATAAAACAAAGGAGCATAACACAATCATTTTCCTGGATTATTTTTTTTGTTTTAAATAATGTTTTGTTTGTTTTTTAAATTAATATTTTCAAAGGAAAATTTGTATTCTAGGGATTAAAATGAATATAGTATAACTCATGAGAGCACTTTTCAGAGGACCAAAGAATTCTTAATCCAACCTAAGGGAAAACGGCACATATACTATGCCAAGTATTCCACTTCATCAAAAATGTGGACTTAAGGGGCACGGGGAAAAGAATTTGATTGCATGAAGGCTCATATACAAAATTTCTCTGTATAAGTTGCACTTGAAGAGTGTAAAGAAAGAACTGAAGATAATTGAAAATGTGTAAATAGGGGATTAGGAATGGAATGGCAAAAGTAAGATTTCAAAGGCAGCCATCTCGTCCGAAATCGAACCACTTTCAAGGAAAGGTAATGATCTTGTAGAAATTCATGGGATGCATGTTTCTGAAAATTGATTGTCATACAAAAAACTGGAAAAAAAAACACTCACCTCCCTATATTGCACAGACGTGGGGTGTAAAAAAACAATATGTAGTTCTTGTCATGATTTACAAAGAAAAGATTTTTGAAAGGGATACCAAAATTACTGAAAGCAAATTTAAACTAAATGAATTCTCATACATGTGAGAATGGACAGATGGACCACGCGGAAGAACAAACGGA
>BQKZ01003561.1:53163-67651 GCA_036244855.1 Temnopleurus reevesii
TTTGTCCTTTAATGTCATAGTGATATTCTATCACTGAATAATGCATAGTACAATACTTATAATATTTTCATTCATTCATATTCTCACATAACAATAGGTGCATAATTCATTGGATAAAAAGAATCAATACACAGTCAACTGTATTCGTTTCAATATACCTCCATCCAAAATGTCATGAATCACATGATGATGCAGTACTTAGTATATTGCTGAAAGGCTTTTTATCTGATTTGTAGGTTTGTCCAGTTTATTTGTCCTTTAATATCATAGTGATATTCTCTCAATGAAGAATACGCATTGCGTGGCATAAGACTGATACCATTTTCATTCATTCATAATCTCACATTATAATAGGAGCATAATTAATGGGACAGAATGAATTAATAGGCAGTCAAAAACATCCTTCATCACATGATGATGCAGTACATACTATGTTGCTGAAGGGCTCTTTATATGATTTGTGTTGGTTTGTCCAGTTCATTTGTCCTTTAATGTCATAGTGATATTCTCTCAATGAAGAATACGCATTGCATGGTATAAGATGGATAGCGTTCTCATTCATTCATAATCTCACATAATAATAGGTGCAGAATTCGCAAGATAGAATGAATCAATAGGCAGTCAACCATATTCCTTTCAATATACCCCCACCCAAAATGTCATTAATCACATGACAATGCAGTACATACTATGTTGCTGAAGGGCTCTTTATCTTATTTGTCCAGTTTATTTGTCCTTTAATGTCAAAGTGATATTCTATAACAGAATAATGCATGGTACAATACTGATACCATTTTCATTCATTCATATTCTCACATAACAATACAGTCAAACCTGTCTACAGAGGCCACCCCAAGGGAAACAGAAAGAGTGGCCACTGTAGACAGGTGGCCTCTATAGACAGGTTCTAAATCATGCTTTTCATCTGGAGGGAATCAATTTAAGTGGCCACTATAGATAGGTGGTCACTACAGACAGTGGCCACTATAGACAGGTTTGACTGTAGGTGCATAATTCATTGGATAAAAAGAATCAATATGCAGTCGACTGAATTCTTTTCAATATACCCCCACCCAAAACGTCATTAATCACATGATGATGCAGTACATACTATGTTGCTGAAGGGCTCTTTATCATATTTGTCCAGTTTATTTGTCCTTTAATGTCACAGTGTTATTCTATAACCGAATAATATGCATTGCGTGGCATAAGACTGATACCCTTTTCATTCATTCATATTCTCACATAACAATAAGTGCATACTTCATTGGGTAAAATGAATCAATATGCAGTCGACTGTATTCTTTTCAATAAGCCCCCACCCAGAATGTCATTAATCACATGACCATGCAGTATGTAGTATGTTGCTAAAAAGGCTTTTTATCTGAACTGACATCAAAGACGTGTAGGAAAGGGGCTTGGGAAGGGAAACATGTCTCTTCTTTAATAGCAGATAAGAGTTGAAGCTTGGAATTGGCATTTTAAAGACAGATCAGAATTTTAGCTCATGTTTAAAACATGTAATACAAAAATGTTAGGGAGCAGAATCGTTGGAAAAAAGTGGAATCGGCCAATTACATGTTGCTGAATATGCGCTTTATCTGAACTAACATCACAGACGTGTAGAAAAGGGGCGTAGGAAAGGGGCTTGGGAAGGGAAAAATGTCTCTTCTTTAATAGCAGATAAGAGTTAAAGCTTGGAATTGGCATTTTAAAGACGGATGAAAATATTTGCTCATGTTTAAAACATGCAATACGAAATATGATTAGGAGCAAAATTGCCTAAAAGGTGTAGAATCTGGAAATTTCCTTCCTGTGTATCATCTAAAATGTATTCATTCTTGTGACAAAAGCAACTATGATTTGCAAACATATCTTGATAATAATAATAATAGATGCAATTTATATAGTGCATGTATCCACTCTGCGGAGTGCTCAAGGCGCTTGATAATGAATGGAAAACTTTTCTAATATTTGCAAGGGCTGAAACACACACAAACAATAAAAATGCACAGCTCCCAAGAAAAGTGATGACAGAAAAACACACACAAACACAAGGCCTGAAACACATTTAGGAGCTGAAGCACATACAAGAGCTGAAACCTATAGAAAGGAAAATAACAACAGCGGAAATGCACACATACAATAGCTGAAACATACACAAGAGCAGAAACATACACAACAGCAAAAATGCAAAGAGCTGAACCACACACGAGAACTGAACCACACACAACAGCTGAAATGCACACACGAGCTGAAATGCACACAAGAGCTGAAATGCAAACAAGAGCTAAACCACACACAAGAGCTGAAATACACACAAGAGCTGAATCGCACACAAGAGCTGAAATGCACACAAGAGCTGAACCACACGGAATACACCCGATAGTCCGCGGGGCCGGTAGTCCGCGGGGCCGATAGACCGCGCTCTCTTCACCTCTCTCTCAAGAACGCGGACTATCGGCCCCGCGGTCTATAGGCCCCTCGTTCAGGGTCCTATAGACCGGGGGGCCGATAGTCCGCGGGTTCGATAGACCGCGGGGCCGATAGACCGCGCTCTCTTCNCGGCTGAGCTACACACATGAGCTGAAACACAGACATGAGTTGAAAAACACGAGCTGAAACATACATGAGAGCTGAAATGCACACAAGAACTGAAATACACACAAGAGCTGAAATGCACACAAGAGCTGAAAATCACACAAGAGCTGAACCACGCACAAGAGCTGAAACAAAAAGAAGGCACTAAACCACATACAAGAGCTGAAACAAAACAAAACATTGGAATTCACCAACAAAAACACAGGGAATGAAACACACATAAGACCTGAAAGACACATAAGAGCTGAAGCACACACAGAAGAACTGAATCACACACATAAAAGCTGAAACTATCTCACACACAAAAGCCCAAACTGACAAATTTATACATGAGCTGAAACCTCACAGCAAGCCGTCCACACACAACTTACATTCCCTCCCCACGGCGAGGGCTTCTTCAAAAGCAGCCTCCATGCTTTCTATTAAGCGGGACATTGTGGCAGAAGCAGCGAGAGGATTCGCTACTTCTTCATGCTCTGCGGGTGCAAGATTATAGACTGTTAGGCGAGGCAA
This sequence comes from Temnopleurus reevesii, assembly GCA_036244855.1. Classification (NCBI taxonomy): domain Eukaryota; kingdom Metazoa; phylum Echinodermata; class Echinoidea; order Temnopleuroida; family Temnopleuridae; genus Temnopleurus; species Temnopleurus reevesii. The sequence continues at coordinate 56,278 of BQKZ01003561.1, forward strand.
GAAGGGATGTGGATGATGGGTGTGGTTAGTCAGATGGGCATGGTTGGGATGAACAGTTGGCTAAGAAGGGTAAAATTGCTGGCTACGATTACTAAGTAAGATAAATGTGAAGTTGATAATGTGTGGTGGAAATGATAGCAACAACGAAGGTAGTGAAGTTGAAATAATGGCTGTGGTTGATATTGTGGGTGTGGTGAGCATAGGGGTGTGGTTAGAATGGTGGGTGTAGTTAGTATGGCTGGGAGAGCGGTTAATATGGCTGGGAGAGCGGTTAATATAGTGAGTGGAGTCGATATGGGGGGTCACTAATATGATGCATGTGCTTCATGTGATGGGAGTGGTTAAAATGATGGTATGTGTTTGTGTGTGTGTAAATGTGAGTGGGTTGTTTTTGTGTGTCGTTAGTATGCTGGATGACGGTCAACACTGTGAGTGTGGTTTATACAATGTGTGGCTAATATGGTGGGTTTGTTAGTGTTGTTGGGGCAGTTATTTTGAGTGTGGTCAATGTTGTGGGTGGGGTTGTGGGTGTGGTCAAGATGGTTGGACGGATGACTATATAATGTAAGGTGAATATGGTGGTTGTGGTTATCATGGGTTTGGTCAATATGGTGGTTGGGGTTAATATGGTTGGTTTGGTCAATATGGTGGTTGGGGTTAATATGGTTGGTTTGGTCAATATGGTGGGTGGGGTTAAAATGACAGATGCGGTCAACATACATGTATGGTAAACATAAATGTAATGCATGTGGCTGAAGGTGAACATAAGATAGGTCTAGCTAAGAATACAGCAGCCCAAGCATTGCTGATAAATCTGGCCCCACACATAAATAGATGTAATGAACCTGATGCTGTAACAAGAGTGATATTAATTACATGAACATGAGTGAGGTTATTCCAGAGAAAATTTTCAAGGAAATTGTGCTATATTGCCCTTGCAAATTACAAATACATGTTACTAACATTAATTAGAAACAATTGATAATTGTAGCTCTGATAAAAAAAAGTACAGTCCGTTTAAATTAATAAAGTTGGTAAGTGTATCCATGATGGGTTATCAATACAATTTAGGAAGCATAACATGCACATACCAATAAACGAAATATAAATTAAAACATGCAATTACATTATTAAAAAATTTGCTCCCCAAATTACAATGAATACAATAGCTGCTGAAACAATAAGCAAGCATTAAAATATTCCAAGCAAAGTAATGAAAGTTAAGGTAACTTTAACAATGAAAATGCTGACTAAAAATAATGGAGGGGTGCTATGGCAAGGTAAATATTTTAGTGATCAAAATGTTAACAATTTCCCATTATGCCAAGGAATAATTAATGGATCATTAAAAATATTCCAGTGTTACAATTTAAAAATTCGCTATCCATCTGCAATAAAAATGAGAGTGGATACCTTGCAAGAAGATAATACAATGAGGTCTTTATTACCATGACTTTCTGAGAAAGAAAATTTTGGCTGGAATTGCAAACTTCATTTTTCCCTATATTTCTCATCATGCTTCTTATTTTTTCCAAATTCATTTTCATACATACATACAAATGGGTAATGTTGAATTTTTTTACTTTCGACTTTCGACATCTCATCAAAATTGTCTGAAATCAGAAAATTTCCTTGAAGGTAACTGAAGATTATTTTGGGAAATTGCCAACTTTTGTTGTTGCTATGTGGGGTTCTCACCTGAAGAGCATTCGCTGGCCGTATCATCCAGCCCCGCCCCAGGGGAGAGCGCCAGCCTCCCTTCCTCAATTAGTCTCTCCACGTCTTCCCTAGGCTGGCCGGGTGAGGGGGGCTCTTCAGGGGGAGGAGGGGGGTCAAACACCGGTGGTGGGGGTGGGGCATAGTCAGGCGGAGGAGGAATGTCTTCGTCAAGCACTATGGAATGCAAACATGCACATGCACATTGGCCCTAATCCTACTCATTTTCTTTTAAAGGTCGGCGTTTAAAGTTGCCTCTGTCGCTGCCATAAGAGGGTGGTCAGGAGAATGTGTACTGCACTGCAAGTAAAAGCCACATTCCAAATGCTTTACTTTCTGAATGATAAAGAATCTGCCCATTCGCCCACAGCAATGAACAATATGGAGTTTTAGATTTTAGTCAACTCTGACGAAGGGCACGTCAACCGGCAGTAGAACATTATAGTTTTGTGTGTCTGCTGATTGTTACGTCACAGGTAGTTGCACACGTAACAATGAGCAGACGCTTAAAACTATGACGTATAACTTCCGCTTCACTGTGAATGTGACGAATGAAATCGAAACATCCGTGATATCTCGCACTATGCGACAGATACTTCCTTCTCCAATCTCCACAATACAAATGGCAACGAGGTACATTTCCACTAGCACCATCTTTTGGCTGCGACATGGCTACTTTAAATCACACTAGCTTGAATAAGCAAAAAGATGAAATTTTAGACCACATAAACTATATACTTCCTGTCTTTCTTTCAAGTCCTACATTAACATTTGATACTTTTAGATTTGAATTTTCAAATTCATTGAAGAAACTTGACACCTAGTAATATCAAAACATCACCTTTACCTTTATTTTGACAAGGGATATATTTTGTCATTAAAGTTCGGCTTATAGCATTTGATACCCGACCACAAAACTATACAACAATGAGCCAAATTACGAGGGGCAAGTCTGTGATTATCAAACATAAAAATGCTAACAATCTTCCATTCTACTATAAAGATGTATATAATATAAGATCCCAGGTTATATATGTTATTCATATAGATGAAAATTAATCAAATTGATTAAACTATCCATTGGATACTTCTATCCATGAATTGGTTTTACAATATATCTAGAGCTAAAATAAAAGTGCTCATGAAAGTGGGTGTAATTTTGTGTTTACAAAATGTGTAAAAAGCAATCAAGAGAAATGAACCCAACACCAAAAGCCTTTATTGAAGATTACATGCATATTATAAATACCAACTAAACATATCTTAAATCATAATATTAAAGCAGTTACGCAACATGCAAAAATGATCGAAGCAACACACAGAACTTGCTAACGGTGTTATGGTCTAAATCGTTTTAAGCTTTAGTTTTTTTATACTCAGTTTGGTTTTAATTAAAGTTTGAATAGAATATATCTAACTATTCTAAAATGTCTATAATTTGATGCTATTAGAGATTGATTCTTGAAAGAACTTTATTATAATTTATCTCCTTCAAGGCCTCGTCTTTATTTGCTGATGTGATTAATTGCATAATGAGAACTCTTGTAATTTTTAGGCTCGGATTCCAAGAAACATGCTAAAAATTCAAATATATCTTCGGCACCAACTTGTTTGGTCAAAGGTATGAAAATAGAATGAATTGTAAACTGATCATTCAATTCTAATTAGAAGTAAAATTGGTGCCAATTAATTTGAATCTGACAAGAGAGAGAGATAGGGAGAGAGAGAGTAACAGAGAAAGGAAGATATAGACAGAGAGAGAGAGAAAAAGAAGAGACAGAGAAAGCAGAGACATAAAAGACAAAGATAAAGAAAGAGCTATTCAAAGATTTTCATTGATTTTGCAGCAATATATTACCTTTGTGGTTTCAGGCAATTAAACACAAACCTATAAGACAAGGCCTTAATATTTGGATTAAAATTTCTATTCATATTGATTAGGACAATAAAGCATTCTTTCTGTGTATTTGTGTCTATTAAGATGTCTCTATAACTCTAACTCTACTGATATAAGATATATGAACTACTGTGTTACCTTCATCTAAGTCAGCGAGAGTAAACTCCACTTGTGCCTCATCAGCTTCAGCGACAACAGCATCACCGCCATCTTTCTTCTCAAGAGTGGAATAGGGCGTGTCAGTGGGTGTGTCCGTGGGCGTGTCTATGGGCGTGTCCGTGGGCGTAACCTGTGGAGACGACTCCAATACAGCCTCTGACGTGGCGACGATTGCGTCCGGTGTGCCCATTGAGATGTCTGCGTGTTTATCCGAGAGGGCGGGTGAATCGCTGCCATCGGTGACGGTAACCTCCGGAGCTGGTACCTCAACTATGGTGGGGGGCGCAGGTGCACCCCCAGGTGGGGGCGGGGCCGGGGCACGGCGCTTTTTCGACACGGCATGAGCCGACCGCGACACCCCCTCGACGGAGGGTTTGAGTGAATGTCCATCGGGTTCTTTCTTGCCCCCTGGGGGTGGAGGGGGCGCGGGTCTCCTCTTTTTGAGGGTATTGTTTTCTGACGAGCCCTCAGTGCTCTCTGCGGATGCCTGTCTGATGGGTTGTGCTGGGGTCGCTTCTGGTGTTGGTGCTGCCGCTGCTACTGGTGCTTCCTTGATGGGTGCGATTGGTGAAGGGTCACCTTCTCCCTGTTAGAAGTAGAAGAAAAGCCACATCTTTACATTAAACAGAGCCAAACGTGCATTGTTAGTAGAAGGGACAAAGGATTAGGACAAAGTACACAACTTCCATTCAATCATTCACAATAGCTAAATGCACACAAATTCAATTTCCTTTCCTCTTATTCTATGGTGAAATATTGAACATGCATCACATCTATTCAGTGAAGAAGCAGGGGAGCTACTTCCTTTTGTGATAAATGAATTTACTGTAAATGCTTGGATGCAATTGTTTGCTTTGTCCACTGCCTTTATCCCTTCCTTTTATCACAGTGTTTCCATTTGAAGGCCACTTGAGCCAGGTCAGGCTCTACCATGCACCAGATAAATCAATATTTTTCATCGACTTTGAATTAATCTTGATACATCATGAACATTTAATTAACCATTAATGAAAGACAGTGAACTCTGATTTATTATAAAATATCTACAACAAATAAAAGCCTCAGTTAATGTGATTTTCTTCAACAAATAATTCTAAACCTGTGTTATTTATCTTGTAAGTTCTACAGTAGCTGAAGATATTTTTTAGGTGCCAAGAGATTTGGCTTTGAATGAAATACGTAATCATTTACTGTCATCAAGTGTATAATGACACCAAAGGATGATAAATACATGAGACGCAATAGCTGGCTGAAAAAAATTATGCTAAATAGATATTTCTCCAGATCCAAATCTCCAATAAATATCATCTTCTGATTTACCCTGATGAAAATATAAATGAAAATGGACATTTCCAGCGTTCACATCACTTTGTTGCTTTTCTTTTAAATTTGTTATTTTGTTATCTTCTCATTCATGCAGTTACTTACCTTTTTCTTGGTTTTCCTCCCAAACATGCTCTTTTTCTTTTTCTCAATCGGAACATGCTCTGGCTCTGGAGGCGGTGCTGTTGAAGAAAATGAAAAGGAAAAAATAATATATCATTTTGTTATCATGAAAAGAAAAATCAAACAAGTCCTCATGGTATTCCAAAGACAGCAACTGTTCCAAAATATGCATGAGGAAAAATCAAAAAGTGAATAACGGAAGAGCTAAACAAAAGTGAGAGCAAACATGACAACAATAACTACATTCTCTGCTTTTCACTTATATCTTTGGGAAAGGTTGGCATCATTGTGTTTACGAGAATAAAAGACAATAGGAGAGAAGAGTTAAAAAGGTGGGAAGTGATCAGTTAAGAGAGGGTAAAAGAGGGATTCAAAATGGGGAGAGGGGAAGAGAGGGAAAGAGCAAAAGGGATAAGATCGTTACAAAGGGTGATGCGGAGACAAGAAAGTAAAAAGGCAGCAAAGGGGAAAATGACAGACAACGTGAGATATTGTGGAGCGTGATCACAGAAAGGAAAAAATTGAGACGAGGAAGTAGGAAAAAACGAGAATAATACACAATACAGACAAAAAAGTAGAAGGGAATGAATAGAACAACAAAGTAAGGTAAAACAAAAAAGTCAAACTTGTCTATAGTGGCCGCTCAAGGAAAACGAAAGAAGTGGCTAGTGTACTGTAGACAAGTGACCTCTATAGACAGGTTCTATAACACACATTTTCATCTGACGGAACAAATTTAGGTGGCTACTATAGACAGGTAGCTGCTAAGATATGTTTGACTGCAATTATTGTAAAAGGGAAACATAAAAATAAAATGAGAAAGGACAAGAAAAGGGAAAGAAAAATTTGAGAAATTGTGGAGATAGATTGTGAGAGCAAGATAGAGAGAGAAAAAGAGAGAAAAGAGATTAAAGAGAGAAGTACAAAGAGAAGTACAAAGAAAAGTGATAAAATGGCATACAAAATGAATGCACAGCAGATGAAAAAAGGCAGAATTGAAAAAACAGAAGAAAAAAAAGAGCAGAAAAGAGTGTGTGGATATCTTCTGACAGATCCTCTCTCTAACTAACTGACAAAATAGAAACTGACATCTAAAGACTCAAGCCAAGCAGGTGACCTCTATAGACAGGTTCTATAACACACATTCTCATCTGCGGGGAACAAATTTAGGTGGCCACTATAGTCAGGTTGCTGCCAAGAAAAATACATTGAGAAAGGACAAGAAAAGAGGAAAGAAAAATGGAAATATTGTAGAGACAGGTTGTGAGAGGAAGATAGAGAAACAAAAAGAGATTAAATACAAAAAGAGTAGAGAAGAAGAGAAAAATATATACAAAAAGTAATGCACAAAGAAAGAAAGGTTGAATTGCACAAAAAGAGAAGAAAAGAGTGGGTGGATATCTTTTGACATATCCTCTATCTAACTAATTGACAAATAGAAACTGACATCAAAAGACTCAAGCCAAGCAGGTGCTTCTAGCTACAAGATGAACGCACAGTCGGGTTGCCATGGTAACCGTAACATAGAGTCGAACAGAATGCAAACATCTGCAGCATCAAGGTTTGAATATCGATGGAAGTGAGGGGAAGGTGTGAGGAAAGCCCTCGTGATCTAATCTTTCTCAAGCATGCTCTTGTTTTATGGGTTTACATGAAAGTGAAGTACTTGTGCTAGCCCACTCTAAAACGACAGGTATTGATTGTAACTTGTAAGGCCTGCAATAAGTTGTTAGATTGCCCTCCATTGACCAACGATCTGAAAATGGCCCGACATACAGGAGCTGTTTTATTCCTTTCACTCAAATTGGGAAAAAAATAATGTATTTTTAATCAAATTTTAAAAACTCACAGAAAAACTATCTACAGATAAACATGTGAAATACAAGCAGGAAAGTTATTTTCAATAACATCACAGAGAGACATGTGAAATATACAACCTGAAAAGTCATTTTCAGACATTCTTTGGTTTCTCTAACCCCCCCCCCCCCCAACCCTCTAATGGGGTGTTGCTCAAAATCAACTGCAAATCAACTGCAACTTTGCACATTGTAACGCGCATTTTATTTTCCTTCGCACATGGTGCGCGCATTTAACAAGACGCGCATGAAACAATGATTTTGATTGGCGTATTGCGATCAACTGCAACTTGCGATCAATTGCAACTTTTGAACAACACCCCCGAAGTCTTATTATTGAAATGTGTTTCAAAATAAATTTTTAAAGACTTTTTTTCTGACCAACCAACACTATTAAAAAAAAAAGTCATTCTTGGACACCCAATCAATGTTTTTCTTGGCCTTATAATGTGATTAGTTAATGAGTGGTCTAGAGAAACTATATTCTTTCAAATAAAAAAACCCTATACTTCTAAAGGCACTGTGGTGTAGTGGTAGTGACTCTCGCCTTTCAACTAGAGGGCCGTAGGTTCGAATCCTACCCATAGCGTCAATTTCCTTCAGCAAGAAATTCATCCACATTGTGCTGCACTCAACCTAGGTGAGGTGAATGGGTAACTGGCAGGAATATTTATTCTTTGAAATGCGAAGTGCGCCGTGAATGGCTGCCGGGCTAAAGCCAGGGTAATAATCATGTAAAGCGCCTTGAGCACTCAGCAGAGTGGATACGTGCGCTATATAAATTGCATCTATTATTATTATCATTCTATCAGTATTATCAGGAATACCAGTTGGTATCGATCACAGGGCCTGAAATTCAAGTAGGTCGCAATATTTTGGACAAAAAATGTTAGACATATGCCCTGATAGTAAATTGCCTTGACCTAAATTCGGACTTTTGCCTAAAAACTAGCATCCCTATATAATACATGCCAGGATCCATAATGTTGAATGAAGCAAAGAAAATTCCACTCCAAAAGGAGCATTCAAACAGTGCACCAATGTAACTTACGTCTGAGGTCGACAAGGACAAGTTCGTTGACCCCACCATAGTGGTTGAGGCTTTTGGAGTAGTCAATATCCTCATCCGGGCTTTTAACAAGACGGAGGCGACATTCGTGAGCCTCGATCCCCCTCTCATCGTAAACCTGCGGCAAGAATTCTTGGATCGGCTTCTCCGGATTCACGCGGAATAGCGCCTTGTGGTTTTTACCCGAGAGAACTGTTAACCGGACAGTTTGCTGCAAGGAGATAGAAATGATGAGAAATTATAACCTTGATCAAAAACTTGTTTATTTCAAAAGAAAAAAATGAAGAAGAAATACTAACATTCCTTTAGAATATAAGAAAGTTAGTAACCGTCCCCTTAACTAATTAAAAAACCTATAGGAAGTTAGAGAATATTTGTTGTGTATTGAGTAAATTAAAGTCATTGACTCTTCATATCTAATAGGCGGGTTTACTTATATATTAAAATTTATGTGCGTTTAACGTAGTTACCTGGTATTCCATAGACCGGTTGATAACAATAAGACTGCAATAATTGGAATCCAGTTTGCATACATACTTGTTGCTATGTCGGGCAAGCCTCGGGTAAGCTTTCGGGTTGTCAAGAACATCCTTTGTGTTAGAGGCATGCATAAAATTTGCATCTATTAGTAAACCCGTCTATTCAACATGTGTCATATTTATGCTCTCCAGGGCAAACTTGACATCACAGCTCAAAAATACTGAATGTGTTACGATTCAGAACTCTATAAATGCAGCAACATTGTATCGCACTGTTTTATGTAAAACGTGACAATGCAGTCATGCTAACTGTTCCAGAATGCAATGCTTTCATCAGAATAAATAGCACAGATAACCGCTTTGTTATTCACATTTATTTCGGCCCTTCATTCTTTGCAAAGGTTGGCATCTCTGTATACATATTACCCAACATTTAAATGCACTACATTAACCTAAAAATAACCATCATAATTCTGCTCAATTTGAGTGCCAAAACGAAAACAAAACATTTTATAAATTAATCTGAAGTAGATGTTCTCTCCTTTACAAGAATAAAGCGTGTTCTTCTTTCATTCACCAAGCCTATCAAATTTCAAACATAATGCATATTTATTTGCATAGATTTACAATTTCCCAAAGATATGAAATATCTTATTTCGTAATTATTATAATCACTGTTCACTTTAGGGTTTTCAATAAAAGTAGCATAACATGAATATAAAAACATGTAGATATCATAAATTTTATTGAATTAATTGGTTTAATCAAATTTTCACACATTATATGAATAATACTTTACATTCATACAACATTATTAGATATGGTTTCTAAATACTTAACATGTATTCATATCACAACTTATTTTCAGCATTTTGTAATGAGAAAATAAAAAAATAAGTAAATCATTACCCTGAATGAAGCACATGATATGATTTCTCCAATCAAACCTCCACATGGGCATATATAACTTTTCTTCATCATTAGAGATTAATGTCTGATATATATATACCCAGAACTGAAGTCTGATTTGGGTAAATTAATAAACTCCAGGTCCAAAACACACAACGGTCTGGTCTAATTTAGTTATTAGACATCAATAAAATATAATGAACGATGCAATATATCAACACAAAACAAAACGTGAAGATGAAACTGTAAAAGGGTTATGTACATCACATTCCCGAACATATGAACAGATCATTTATCCAATATATCCAGTCCAACAGTTAAGTATCGGGTCCAATAATGTTCCATCTACAACATCATTCAAATTAAAGGTTTTAATGTTCCAACAAAGATTAAACAATATCCAACACAATCCTGATCAAAAACATGCAGCTCCACTTGCCAAATTTCACAGACATCCTCAGCTAAGAAGACTATTTCGTTAATAATGTGACAAGGAGGGTGTGTGTGTAAAAAAGGGAGTAAAAAGTTACAGAGAGAAAGGGAGGAAAAAAAGTAAGAAAAAGAGTAAGTTCACAGAAGTCTGAAACATATACGTTGAGCGAGAAATAGGATGTAAGAAATTGAGATTGTTTAGAGTCCGTGCTGCAATCTTCGCTCGCTAACAGGTTTCATAGTAGAGTGAAAGAGAATGAAATTAGAATGAGAGAGTGAGTTAGAGAGGGAGAGAGCAGGAGTAAGAAAAAGGGAGAGGGATAGAGAAAGGAGAGAAAGAAAAGAGAAAGGAAAAGACAGACCTAGACCATGAACTGTATTACTTTCAGTACAATTAATTTCAGGGGCTGTTTCACGCAATCATCAACATGTTAAAATCACCATTAACCCTCCAAAACACATAAGACAAACCTAACAATATTTAGATGAGACATTGGTTAACTGTGCTTGTGTAACCTGCCCCCAAAATGGACTAAAAAGGATCCATGAAGATCAAGTGTAAGATTAACTTCCTCCTTTCAATTTCCGTGGTAACGCTACATAAACAAAGGGTCGGTCTTGCCCTATGAGCTGTCTTAATCCCAAGGGGGATTAATAATCGCAATCATCTCACTTTTAAGAGCCTCAATCATGAACTAGCACAAAGACCCTGTTCACATGAATATTAGCTAAACAAATTTCTAATAGACCATTTTGGGGATTCCATATTGAAAATGTCCTGTACAATGTTTAAAGAAATATATATTACAGGGAGTACTATTCCTGGTATGGCATCGCAATTTACTATGCATTTTAGCAGGATTGCTCAAAATATATTCTGTGTAGCAAGTTTTTCACACAGAACTGTAAAGTAAAGACTTTGAAAAGTTTCTTCAATGTCTCAAACTGCTAATCAAATGTGAAAAGTAAAGTTATTCCCTGTATTCTTTTCCATCCTAATGTAGCGTTCATGTTATAAGATGATTTATGATATTTCATATACAGGTGTTTGTATCACGATAAATCAGTGTGTTTGGCCACTGTATAATACTATAATTTTCTGGAACATTTAATTCTTTTTATCTAAAGTAGATAGAAATTTGTTCTTTAAAATATGATTTGAGCCATGGAAATAATGCTGTATATTTGGGGAAAAGGGGGCATCGTTAAAGCCAATACATATGCACTGCGAGTAAGAAAGGACAAATCATTTGGACAAAGTAAACAACAATTGCTAGGAACACACAAAGGAAATCTCCTTCCCTCTAATTCCATGGAGAAATATTGAACATGTGTCGCAGCTGTTCCATGAATAGTCAGGGAAGCTTTTTGTGAACATGAAGCTATTGTGAAGGCTTGCATGAAGTTGTTC
>BQKZ01003562.1:10788-34868 GCA_036244855.1 Temnopleurus reevesii
ATTCCTAGAAATAGTATTGATAACACGTTATTTCCCCCATTGGCTTTAATACAGTAAATATGGCGCCAAAGTGGACCCCCCACGAGGGGGTCGAGGGGTCGGATTTGAACCCCATCATTTTTGGCTTATTTGGACCCTATTCAAGCCAAATCAATCATAAAATCAATTTTGGCACCAAAGTCCTACGGGATGACACACCATACCGCACTATAAGGGCTATATTATAGGCCTACGTGTGTATGGCTCAGCCAAAGCCACAACTGCGCCTCAAATTTCACTTATGGGGAGTTAGAGGAAAATACACATGCATGATATTTCATCATTTTACTCGATTGATTGCCTTATTTCTTCAACTTGAGGGATTTTTGTCTCCACGTCACCTCAACCCTCCCCCTTCCCCCTCCTCCGATTGAGAAATGCAATCATCTGAAGATGTTGACGTGTTCGTATCCACGTTCCCGTCCCACCCAGCGCAAACTCGACACATCATGGATCCCGCGCATCCAAAATCATCATTCGCCTTGATGCTTCCTCTTCCAAATTTCCCTAATTTCCCATATTGTGTATGTGATCTATACCTATGTAATGATTGGTATAATAATCTTCAATAGGCCTCTGTCTTCTATGAAAAACAGTTACAGATAAGTGAACACCCACCGCCCACTCAAATGCGCACACATGTATCCATCATGACTCGCCTTGTTTTGAAACTATTATTTCCGGGGTTCAGAGTCGCGAGGGTTTTTCTTTGTGATTTTCACCTATTTCATTAAATTCGGACTTGCACAGTCGGTGATACACGAATATTACCTGAACTGTAATTGACAATTCCATCGATCAATGTACGTTTTTGTTTTCAAATAAGAATACCTCGTAGTTTCAATTTACATGTATTTCATTTGTCTGCTATAAAAGAGACCTTTGACCGATGTGACATTTTTGTATGTCTATATGGATGGGCGCTTACTATACTACAGCATCTAGGTACTCCTGTGCGCACCCCATAGCAAATCTAGTTTCATTTTCCGTGTTGTACTAGGGAAACCAACTCGAAATAGCAGTCAATATATCTCACTCAAATCGACTATGGGTCGTCGAATATGATAATTTCACTAATGGGTAAGTTTTCTCCGAGAATATTGGCTTGATTTTTGGTATTTTTGCTGGAATATAGAATAAAATGATTTTGTTTAAAAATAATTTGTCACTCGGCTGCCGTATTGGGTATCCATTCTCTCATAGCCTCCACACATAAGCCGTTTGTAATGCAATGGTACTGAGCATGCGCAGTGAGGCCATAACAACACTGTCTACCAAAAATGGCAGACAGTGGAAGATGTGATCTAAATAGTGTAACACATTTTGGGGTGGATTGGGACAACGTGGTCCTGCTTTTAGCCAAAGCACTTAAACAGGAGAATGCTGATGTATTCCTGCAAGTCTATGACAACTTGATACCTTCGAATCTTCCTGCAAATGAGGTAAAATCACTTGAACATGGCACAAATTTCTTGCTCTGTGAAAACTTGAATTTGGTTTTTATTGCAATGCCAATGCTATTGCAAATGGCATGCACTAAAATCAATGTGTCATGTCATTGTCATTGATCTTGAGTTACTGTACAAGTAAATTTTAATTTACTGTTGATGAATTTTCAATCTAAAAATGTATGGTTATGTTCAGCCTTCTTTTTTTTTCAGGATAAATGATGAATTTTGAGAACAGAATAGTTGACATGATTGGATGTTTGACTTGATTGGGGGTGACTGGTTTCAAATTCAATTCCCTCACAAGTTGGTTGTTGATTCGTTGTTGGTGCTCATTGTGTGTGATTGTGATGAAATGAGTCTGAATCGAGAATGAACAAACTTTGACAGCATTAACAAATTTGTGATGTAGACCCAGCTTTTATAATATAAGTTTTATTGTAAATTAGCTTAGAACTGCAACTGTGCAAGTGTATAAGTAGTTCCATCAAATCTGGGTCTGTATGATGGGAGGTCTAACGTCTGCAAACCTAAACTTTCAACTTAAAAAAAGCATGAAGTCAATGAATATTCTATTCAATATTAATGTGATATTGTTACAAATATCCTAAAGAGTATATATATGTGAGAAATACCTCAGCAAAATATGACCAGGAACAATGTCATTTCAGATGAAATATACACCTCTCTCATTTTTGCAGTTCAAAATATTTGGGACCCTTCTCTGCATCCCATTCACATTACAGGCGATTGGAGATTTTCAGGAAAAAGTCTTGATTTCACCGAGCGCGTGAGATAATTTGTGTATGTCAGTGAGGCGCAGATGAGCAACCCAGGCAGACGATGTTGCCCATACCATATGTATAGCGGGATGATTTTGCAGTGTTAATTTTTTGTGGTTGGTATAGTTCATGAACATTTTTGCGGGGTATAAAATTTGCGGATACAATCCATGAAAAAAAGTATGTTAACTCCAGACCTGACTTGGAAAGATTTTTCAAGGACCAAAAGTGATTACAGGTTCCACGAGAATGCTTTTAAATGCCGAAAAATTATATTAAAAAGTATTAAAGGATGACTGTACAATCATAGTATTTTCTGGAGATCATATTAGAAACGCGAATATAACACGTGATTGAAACAAATATGAGTGTTATTTGCCACTTCAAAATGCACTGGATGACCTCAAGTTCAAGCACGGTGTTGAATGCTGGTGTTGGTGTTGTAGCAACACCAACACCAGCCTCAACACCAATTTCGCATGTTAACTTTGTGCAAATATTTAAGTATAATATTTGTGGGTCTAAAATTCGCAGTCTGCAATTTCACCACGAAAAGTGCAAAATCAAACCCTTGAGAACATTTTCCGCTTTATAGTATAGCCTATGTTATGGGCATCTTCCTCTGCGCCAAGACACTCATCTGCGCTCCATTGAAAGCGAAAATCCAATAACCGTACAGCATGGTAATACCCAACGCGTATTGAAATCACGCACCTACAGAAAAATGCGTGCATATTGAAGCGCAGCGATTACGGCTAATATGGAGTGCATTAATGATTGTAAATCGCTGAAATGTGCTGTCAAAGTTTAGGATTGTGAAATTCTAAAGTGTCCGGTATCAATTTACCAGTATACGCAATGTAACATGTGCGCTCAGTGAAATGAAGACTTTTTCCTAAATCTCGCCAACTGCGTGTAAAGTGAATGGGATGCCATGAAGGATGCCAAATATTTTGAACTTCAAAAATGAAAGGGCTGTATTTCATAAAGAATGACATTGTTCTTGGCCAGATTTTGCAGAGCTATTCCTCATTGTACGCATTAGGATATTTGTGATAACATTAGATTAAAATTGAATAGGATATTCATTGACTTCAGACTTCATGCTTTTTTAAAGCTTCAACTTTAGATGCCCAATTAACCTTAGACCTCAAGGAATCAAATGGTATGACTGTTCACTAAAAATTTGATGAATTTATTTTCGAAAATTGGAATCATTCAGATCAGTTTTGAAAGAAAACAAAACCAAATTTGCTGATATTTTGGCAAAATGTTCATTATTTTTTGACCATTTTTAAAGAAAATTTCCAGTTTTAGCAAATGAATATCCCTCTTCACGATCAGATTTTTAAACACTGGGTCTTCCAGACAATTCTTGCTTTGATTAAAAGCACAAAAATAAGACCAACAGATCAAAAGAAGCTAAAGTAAATTTGAGAAATGATAAGAAAGTTATGAATATTTGAATTATGTAATTTCATGCTTACACTTCTCGACTGGTATCTTATTACTTATTTTTAACAATCTGTGTAAACCATGCATATTTAAAAAAAAAATGTTCAAAAGATTGAATAAATAAATGCACCTATGTATTGATCAAAGAAAAAAAGATAATTTTCTTTGTGTTAAAGGTGTGAAAAGAAGGATTTTACAACAAGAAGATCCATGTAATAACTACATGGAGGGAAGTGCATGACATACATCATTTGGCATGACCAAAATTTGCCAATTTGCATGAAAACACTGTTGAGATATATATAATAGAAATGTTCATAACCTTCTTAGTTATTGTCCGATTTACTTCAAACTTTGTTTTTTGTCTGTTGGTCTGATTTTTCTGCTTTTAGACAAAGCAGGATTTTCTGGCCCAGACCAAGTCTTAAATATTTCATCAGTTTTTTGGGAGATTAATATGGCAAGTACAAATTAATGTGACAGCACCATACACCAATTGATTTTGGATTGTTGTGCTTCATAAAATCACTTCCATATTATATGTAGATTATCCATCATGTTCTCTGATGAAAACAACCATGAAGACATGTATTGAATAGACTTTATCCTAGACCCAGGAAGTTAACGTTATTTTCCTTCAGCTCGAAATTCATCCAAATAGAAACTGGCAGGAATTTTTTTCCTTGAAATGCAAAAATGCAAAATCTGTGGCATTCTAGTAGAGAGTTTTCTATAGGATGTACTAATGTGAAATTTAGAACAAGAGTTCAATGTTCACAATTTTTTTCCAAAATACTTCCAGAATCAATAAAGGCATGAAATATTTCTTATAAAGCGAAAAACAAACATTTTGTTGACTTTTCTGAAAAGTAGAAAAGTAGAAAATGTTAATTTTGGACGAACATAGAGTGAGCTTGGCTGTTGCTGTTGAATTACCATAATGCAGTTTTTCAATGGAAAATTACAGCATTTTCATAGTTTATTTGAATAAAATTGATCAAGAAATGGCTTTATTATCACAAAATGAAAAATGAGGACAGCATCACCCTCCCAAACACAACATGCTTCACGCACAAGATGAATGTGAACTCACACACTGCAGACAATACCACCCGATCGGATCACTCCGCCAATTCCGTGCGAGTGGGCCGCCAGTGCGAATCATTTATCTTACCATATAGGAATCACGGGTAATTGGCATGTTCAAGGTAAAATACGCTAAGACGTGCGAAAATCTTCTAATTTCGTACACAGGGATATTTAAGCATGTTAATCAATTTGTGAATACACCAGCTCATTCCACATTACTTTCTGCATCCCGACCATTATGAATCTATACCTTTAACTCTCATATGATTTGAGTACCCACTTGAATGCAAATTCTGTTCTGGTCATTAAGCATAATTTAATGTAGTACCTTGAGTGCACTGCAGTAATGTTCATACTCCCAAAAGAATCTGAGGGTCGAAATATGGAGTATTAATTTAGTTTGTATACGTTTCTGCAGGAATCAGTAGATTGGGGTGATAAGAGTGATTCAGGGCCCACAAATAAAAAGTGAAAACATAATTGTGGTTCCTGTGTGCAAGCATATGATTTTGATACAGATGTTAATACTGCACTACTTAGACTTCTAAAGATAAAACTGGGAAAAAACAAATTTTTGGGTTAAAAAAGTTTTCCATATGTTGATTGTATGTTTTGTCAAAATGAAGCTAACCCATAGATGCATCATGGAGAACCATCTATTGTTCGACCCATCAGAGACACCTATAATTTTCCCCCCTTTTTGTGAAACATTTTACTCCATTCATTACTGAAATCAGATACATGTACCTGTACACCATATCTGTAACTGATATCATAAATCATTTTGATCCTCATTGTGGGCCATATGGTTTGCTGCTTCAGAGTGTTGCTGCAGTAACTAATTCTGCATACATTTTTTGTGAATTTGTGCACCTAGGTTCATGTACATGTACATTTACAACTGCTTAATATGTTGTGTGCATGTAACCTCATTGTCTTGCTTTATGTTTGCAATTTACATAAAGATAATATGTTGTGCATATGTGAACAATTTTAGTTCAATAAAACTTACTTCTCAATTCATATAGATAATCTGCTTGTAGGTATCAACATATAATGAATAAGAAATATGAGAGGCTACATGTAAAACACTGACCAAATTTGAAGCATATTAATTTTCAAGCCTGTTGCATGCTTCAATTGTGATGGTTTTGTATAACCTCAAAAACACCCATAGGAAACAGAAAAGGGACATTATGTAAGTAAATCTTAAAGGCTAATGAGACGGTGACTTAATACATGCAAGTCAATCAGTAGGGCATCCAAGACATGACCTTTGAATGCCTTATGTAAATCTTGTTCAAAATTACCCAGGTACTTATATTTTTTTTTTAATTTCTTTTAATTGACCATATTAAACATTATTATTTAATTTGAATCCATATAGAGTTTATATCCATTGCATTATCATGCAACTGTATGTTCTATGAACTTTGACTTTAAGTATATTAAATTATTTTACTCTCCCACTAGCATAAAAAGAGAATAATGATGGAAAATTTTCAAACTGAATCAGTTAGCCCCAAGCACTTAACTAGGTCTATTTATTTCCTTCCCACACAGATTGAGCATCTTAAAGAAACGGCACGCCGTATTGCTGAGCTTCCAGAGAAGGAGTTTGATATTTTGATGGCCGGTTCCGTCCCGGACTACAAAACCCAGCTGGAGGAGCAGCAACAATCCAGTGGTTCCACTAAAGCACAAACAGTTTCTTGCCACATGGCTGCCACAGATGACAATGTAGGCATCAGTCCTGGGGCAGATGGCAAGACAACAGCACCTTCACAATCAGCTGTCAATAGTACATCCGTTATAAAAACTCCCAGTGAATCTACTAAGCCCTTGGACGGTTGCACAAAAGAAGCAAGATCTTGTATACAATTGAAAAATGCAATCAACGACAAAGATGTGTATATTCAGAACAATGCAATTTCTCGGGATCAGAAAACAGGTGGAACAGTGAATAAACATGGAGTTGAGGACTCAAAGGTTAAACATAAAAGTGGGCAGATTGATAGCAATGTAGAAATCGGAGCTAGCCTTTCGTTCCCGCTTGAGCGTGAATTGACTAGTACTGTCAAAGACAAGCCAAAGCCTGAGGATAAAAAAAGCATCCTCAACACCAATTCACATAGATTGCTGTCAACAAAGAAAAAAGTTGATGATAATACGCAAGGGGTGATGAAATCTTCCATGTGCACAGCTTCCCCACACTCGATAGACAAACTGATGAACCGTGCGGTGGATATAGTCGATGCTTCCCAGTTCCCCGCTAGTCCAACATGTCCAAAACCTGAATACATTGACAATGAGACGCTCGATCATACTGATGCTGTAGCCTTGAACTACGTATCCGGCAGCAGCGACTTAAGCCGCCGCTCTTTGGGAAATCATATTGACATGAAACCGGTAGTGGAACGGGAAATGCAACCTGTCAAGCTTGATAGCAACAGGGAGGAAGAAGGGCTATGCAGTCGTGGCCCCGATGGAAAGCTGCCTAAGAACTATGGGAGCATTGAAACTCCTGAAGTGCCTGCTGGGGTTGGTTTGATATCATCCCCTGAAGACGAGACCTCCCCGACTGCAAGCAGTACTGCAGAAGTACGGGAGGATGGAGGCAATGCAGTGGGTGTGGAGATACCAGATGAACCCACCAAGAAAAAAAGGAAAAGGAAAAAGAAAAAGAAAGGTGAGTTTGCTCCAAAGACTTCACTTCACAATCTTCTTGTCGGTTTTCTGCTACTTTAGTGTAGTGGGATTATTGCCAACCATAACAGAATTATAAACGAGATATAAAGCTTGAAGGTTTCACTCCTGGGACATGTTTCACCAAGATAAGAAAGACTTTAAGAAAGATTTTAAGTTAAACAGGTACAAGTTCTTGTGCTAAATAATCGAGAATCCTGCACGCCTTTACACTCATTAAAGTACTCAAGTCTTTCTTAAATTTGTGCGTAATTTTAAGAACGATTTGGTGAAACACCACTCGGGATGAATAATGAGTAGAAGGCTTCACAGTACAAGTTATCTTTCTGCCTACTTTGACCAATGAGATGTACCCCTGTTTTCCCTCCAGAAAACACTAACTGCATTGGGATCATTCAGAAGCCAATAAATAGGCCTCTTGGTCCTGAATTTACTCATCCTCCTGAAGATGATGAGAACATACTCTTAAAAAGGTGAAGATTAGGTAGGTCCTTTTTCAGGACCACTCACATTTCAAAGAAAGGTAACTTGTACTCTGAAGTTCAAGTAAATTCTGTGATTTTTCTTCCATGAGAATAATTGAGTGAAAGGTGTTCGTTGTTGTGCTTTCTCTTTATAAGAGATAAAGAACGCTTTGCCTTTGACTGTGTGGCTATTTACATTCTGCATGTATTTGTAAGTTCTGAAGAAAAACTTCCATAAGGCCCCCCTTCCTTTTTTTTATTGATTTGTTTTTTTTCAAGCAAAATTCACATAACTTCTGAGGAAATATAACCAAGAAGGGAGTAAAAAGCCAATGAACGTCAGAAAATGACTCTTCAGGTTTCATCTTACATGTTTATCCATAATTCTATAGTGATTTTTCGATTTTAGTGAGAATCCAAAAGAAAAAAAGGAAGAAAGTTCAGGTTGGGCCATTTTCAAAGGGATGGTCGGTGTAGGTAGACCAAACAATTTTGGTGGCATCTCTGTTGCCAAAGTGTTTTTCATTGCACTGAAAAATAACCTAATTAGAATCGAAACGTTGACTTTGTCCATTTTTTGCCTTTATTCAAATGTTGCTTTTATCATATTATTCTGCTTGTTTATTTTTCAATATCTATATCAACCTTTAGGAACATCAGATGCAGACCCAGATCAGGATAGCAAAACTCTTACATCGCCGGGTACTTCAGGGGCGGAGGACAGCAGCAAGATCTCGGAAAGCATCTCACAGCCTTCAACCAAATTAAAAGCATCGCTTCCAGTGAACGGACCGAGCATAGCACCATCTAAAGCTTCAACGCTTCCAACAAAGCCCAAGAAATCTGAAAACAAGAATGAAAAGAAACAAACAAACAATGCTGCAAAGCAGGGAGATAGTTCGGTTGAAGAAATTAAACCAGGAAGGAAAGTGGACAAGGCTTTGTCATCAGCTAAACCTAAGCGGCCTAAATCCCTAGATATGTCTGATAAAGATGATGCCTTGAGGACTTCACTTGAATCAGGTGTTAATAAGAAGGCTTTGAAAGACAAGGCATGTAAATCAGACAGTGAAAGCATTGCCGCAAAGGAAGACAATGCTTCGGACAATGAATCTGAAAGCGGCAACGATGGCGAGAAGAGCAGTGAGGATACTAGTGTGAAAGCAAGCCAGGAGAGTTCCATGGATGAGAATTTTCGGGATGAGGAATCAAATGGTAATGAATGGCAAACTTATGAATCTAAGAAAAATAAGCGAAGACCTCCTGTGGATGATAGGTCCAATTTCAAATCAGATTATCCTAGACGCTCAAATCCATACAGTGGACATTTTGAACCTAAGTTGCATAAATCGAGTAGTGAGCCTTCCGACATGTCCAAGATCACTGATGTAAGCGATTACCGACAAGTACCTAGGCATGCTTCCTTCTCTCGGCAACCTAGACTATTACAGGAGGAGTATTTTTCGCGTAAACCTGAGACCGTGCCTGCTCATGAGAATATTGAGAAAATTCCTCCCCCAGTTTCCGCAAACTCTTACGCAGCCAAATTGAAAGCCAAACCACCAGTACCACCCAGCGGAAGCTTGAAGAAGGGTCAGGAAAGCCAACCAGTTGTAGGTGCCCAGCAAGATGCTAAAGCTGAAGAAGGGAAGGTGATTCCTATTGATAGTGCCACAATAGACAGTGAGGAACAAGACCCCACCTTTTTAAAGCCGTCAGACATCAAGGACAATCTAGAAACCAAGTCTTCTACATCCTCAGTCACAGGAGATTTGGGAAGTCAATCTGACCTTAGTGATATTCCTGCCAAAGTCTATGGTAGCAGTGGTGTCAGTGCTGCCACAGCTGCCAAATCAGCAAGTCTACCTCGCGATATGGGTCGTATACCAGGCGCAGAGTTGCCAAAACTGGATAATACAAGTGCAGATAATGTTGTGCAATACCTTGACTTGCAATGCTCCAATGATACTTATGCAGCACGCCTTAAACAAAGCATTAACAAGTCAACAGTAGACACAAGAACAGCTAGTAGAGGAATAAGCAACCAGCAGGAAACAGCAAAACCTACTGCTGACATCAAGCCTGCTAGGTCGAGTAAGCTGGAAAGTAGCCATAAAGCCGTCAGCCTTGATTCTGCACCCCCAGCTCCAGCGATGGTGCCCAAGAAATCCTCCAGTGCCATTAGCAAAGACAAGGAAAGTATGCGAACAGTCAAATCTGAAACAAGCCTTAACCTAACTTCCGAGGGCACGCCCGTCATTCAGGACAACTCCTTCCCGTTCGAGGCGGAGCCAGCCGAGAGCTTTGACATCACGTTTGGATCCGTGAAATTCTGCGAGAGCGATTTCGAACTGATCGACGATGTGGTGCAAAACAGTCAACAGCAGCAGAAGGATAAACTTGACGATTCTATGCCTGTGCCTCAGCCCTCGCCTTCCGATAACCCTATAAAACCGATACCTACCCGGTCGCCTTCCCCTCCGAATCAAGTCAGTTGTGCCGACCTGGAGAAAGCCTGGATTGCGAAAAGTCCGCAGAATGATGACAAAAGTGACAATCATCGTGACCGTAAGACTAATGCGGGTAGTACTACATCCGTGCCATCAGTACCCGCAAGCCTTGCTGCCATACTCGCTAGTGGGAATATGAACAATGCCCCACATGTTACAATGGGAGAGAATAACAACTTGAAAAAGAAATCCCTGGATAGACAGCAATATTGGACAGCCAGGTTCAATCATTCTGAATTGGCAGATATGCTTTTTAAAGGTAAGAATGTTGGCGAGCATGTTCATGTAGTGGGCCTTGTAACTGCCTAGTATTTTACACCACAGTGTTTGAGTTCTATCAGTTAGTAAACATATCTTATAAATGTGCACAATTAGTAGAATGGACAAAAACATTGGACAAAATTAGAAACTTCCATTCAAGCCCTCATAGTAGTGTCAAAATATAAAAGGAATTTACTGCCCCCTTTTTCTGCTAATGTATATATGTTGCTCCTGTTCGTAAATTAAAGCAACTGTGCCTAAAGCTATTGTGAAGGCCTGAATGCGAATTGTTAACTTTGTCAAACTTTTTTGTCCATTCTCCTCACACTGATGCAATTTGTTGTAAGATTTCATGGCTTTATTTCATCTGTTTTCTTTAATTTTAATATCAATTGGTTTCTTTATGCTTTATGGCATATTTATATTTAGTATTTATTTTGGATGACATTGCTAACAGTTCAAACAAATGAAATTATCTCAGCAAAATTTAGAGTCAGAATTTTGAATATCTGATTCAGAAATAAGTGACTTTAGTTTTTTCAAGCTCTATGGTCACGTTATGCAATCAGCTGAGGTGAAAAAAAAAACATTGCAAGTCATATGGTCAAAACCAATATTTACAGTGTGCTGATCTTTTACTTTTGAATTAGCGTAGAAGAGTTTATATTTTCACACTTACAAATAAACCTCTTGATATCAAAAGGATCAGTTACAAAATTTTATAGCAGGGATGCCAACCCCAAATGATATTCTTTGTGTGTGACAATTGGATAAGGGGTACCAATCTCAATAGGTATTAGCAATTGTTTCGAACATAAAAATACCAAAGTGCTCCCACCTCAGTGAAAATCGTCATCTTTTCAACAGTCTATTTTCATCAGAAAACAAGATTTATAGATATGCCATGCAATTTTGCAGATTTGTTACTGTGTCCTAAAATCATTTGTCTTTGTAAATAAGGGTGCTGAAGAGACAATACCACTACCAGTGGAAAATTTCATTTCCATGGAGACAGCTGCAAATCTTTATAGCATTATTATGTTGTACGGTATATTCGTTTTGCATTTATAGACATCTACAGATCTTAGTACACTCTTTAAACATGCAGCATGGAGGAGCTAGAAATTTTCAATTTTTTAAATGAAACCAACATTATACAATGCCCATAACAAGTGTTCCTTTCCTTCTTTCTCTCTCGCTTTTTTCTCTTCAATACAGAGTGGGAGAAACTGAATTCTGAGCTGACCAAGCAGTCGTCGAAGGTTGTGGTCTACGAGGAAGAATAAGGAATGTCTAAAAATGTCTTGAATTATGATACAACTACTGGTAACTAGGTGCATGAATTATTTGGAGGTGTGCAGAAGCCCTTGATTTCTCTCTTGTCTGAAAGTTTTTTATGATACTTGGGGCGTGTAGCATAAAAGATGCAATTTAACATACGATAAATATTAATTGTATATCTATGGATAAATGTGTACCATAGACATACAATTAATTTTCAATTTATCGTAGCTCTACTTCACAAGCCCTAGTTCTAGCAATTCTGTTGCCATCTCCTGACTGCATGTACATGTATTTTATGCCTTGAAATTGAGATTGTTTATTGACCGTTTGGCAATCAAAAAAGTTCTATGAAGTAAGATATCCATACCTTACATACATTTGTCATGATCCGAGTCTTGAGTTCTGATTCTCACAATTTTGGCACAAGCTTGATTGGGGCTCAAGGCTTCAATGAATAACTGTAACAAATGGCAAGTTTCATTCCCATTTGTCACAATGAACCCCTTCTCAGTCCGATAAATGATAAATGAATAAAAAAAGATGTGTCAACTCCAAATTTGATTACATCCCAGCTGAAATTCTTTTTGTCCATCTGGATCATTGGCCAGACAGCCCCTGAGTAGTGGCAGTTTGATATTGCCCTGTCCCTTTCGTATTGAACGTCTAATAGGGTGGCCACAATTCCCATCTTTTAACGTCTTTTGGTTTGACGCGGCCAGGAATCAAACCCTGGACTTTCCAGTTGTGAGGCAAGTGCTCTACTTATGGAGCCAACGCTCTGGTACACACAGATAATGTTGAAATTAAAACCAGCAGGCAAATTCAGTAGTAATAAATGGGAGAAATATGACTACACTCACAGACAGGCATTCTTTGACTAGTGTTGACACTCAAAACCGCCAGCACAAATCAACCACCATTGTTTTACTGCTTTAGTTTAATTTATACTACTCTGATTATTTTGTAGAATTGGCATATAATTGTTGCTTCTGTTGAATTGCCTTTGCAATCAATTGTTCCATCCAAGCTGTAGATACGCAGCCGAGACTCTAATATTAGGTTATTTTGGTTATAAACTGATTACACTGAGTGCGGAATTGAACCAATGTGCCAAACTAAAAATACAAAGTATTTTACCTCAACTGTTAGAATCTCGACTCGCTACCAACTAATTACAAGTAGCATTAGCTTTCACAGCAATTCTTATATACTGGAAAAAAACTTTCACTTGTCCAAATAAACTTATTCTTATTTTTTTTCTAATTTATGAATGTTGAAAGCTATTGGCATTTTAAAATCAAACTACATACATTGTTTGGTCTCCTCTATTGACTTTCATGCACCCTGAGTTAAGCATTGGGAAAGTTCTGTGTGGAATTCTATATGCATGTACATTTATATAACATGTCAGTTTTTCAGAAGTCTTTTTGTCATGGATATTGCGGGCTTACGTGCAAGTGACCTTTATATGTACATTTTGTTTCAGATTTTGTATGAAATATGTTTGTTTGATTGTGTTTTGTTCGACAATTTTATTATTTTGTGTTAAACGCCAAAGAATTCTTCCTAATTTTGGTGGTTTTGAAATGAAATAGTTCACCAATGTAGTGAGCATGCATAGCCCGATAGATTGAAGCAAGTACTTTCCTCCACACCGCCAACAAGTCAATGTGCATGATGGAAGTGCATATGAGGAGCAGTTCTCTTTATACCAAGCACAATCCAAGGACTTTAAATTGCGGAGACCATTAGGATACCCTGCCCGAAAATGGAAGGACCTTGGCGTTTTTTACCAAATCGTTCTTAAAGTTATGCATAACTTTAAGAAAGACTGAAGTATGTTAACGAGTTATAGTAACTCAATCATTCAGCACAAGAACTGATACCAGTCGTACATAGATTTGTTCCTATAGTCTTTCGTAACCTAGTGAAACACCATCCTGGTTATCCCGTTACTTAGGGTTACTGCCTAGAGATCCTGCTCATCATGCCCAAGACAGACTTCGATCAAGGAATATGCTCATCTTGAGGAGTACAGGTGGACGCCATGTCCTGAATCAAAGTAAGTCGAGGTTGACAGTTTATATCATACAGTTGCACACCCATGATTCAGTACCTGCTGAAGTGTTTTAATAAAAGTGAAGAGACACAAGTTCAAGTGTGCCAAACTATGCTGTGTAGAAACAATGTGACTACAGCTTCAAAATCAAGGCCATGATTGTTCTAGTATATCTTTTTTTTTTTTATGCAGTTCAAAATGAGGTTTATTGATAAAGGAAAATCAAATTATATAGCAGTTTACCATTTCAAAAAGACTGCTTGAATCCCGCAAAGATGTTGCTTCATTTATTTGTATCACTCCAGAAGATTGAATGGACTGTCGAGGCCAATGGAAAGTTGCCTTTAATTCCTCAGCTTTGGCTTATCAGTGTATGGGTGTGTTACAAACATGTGTTAGCCAATCAAACTTATTGTTGTGTACACATTTTTAGAAGCAGACCACAAGCCAATCAAATGGGGTGTCTCAGATTACAGTTGATTTAGAATCAATTAACAATTGCTTACAGGTTGCTTGCGCCACCCTCAATCTGTGTCCTTAGAGACCTTAGTGGAGATGTAAAATATTTTTCTTTCTTGCTCGCTCCTGATCTGTATCTTGTAATTATTCTTGTCTTTTGCAACTCAAAGAAAGTACTAAAGGTTATAAGCTTATGTATATCTGGAGGCAGTTGATTAGGCCTACACATTATTTGTGTTTGGCTATATGGCTTTTGGCTTAGTGATGTCATGCCAAATGTGTAAAGATAGAGTTATTTGTAGAATATAGATTTATTACTTTGAATTTAATTCAGTTTTGCTTACTTATGACAAAAACGATTTGGTAGGCAAAAGGCAAAAGAAAAGTCTTGTATTGTGTATTATAAAATCTTTATCTTCTTCTAACATGTTGCAATACGTTCTGTAAATTGTACATGTCTTCTTGTGAACACCTGTATAGGTTTGTCTGCACTTGAAAGATTATAAAATTTAAAAAGAATTGAGCACCAGCTAGTGTAAGGAAAGGAGAATTATAACAGTTTTGTTGAGAGAAGTGTGTGAGCAGAGAGTTTGAAAAAAAAGTTTGAAAAAGACTATTATTTTTGTAAAAGTTGTAATTTTTTGACATTCTATGCTTGAATAGAAAAATGGAAATTAATGCAAGAGAAAGTGAATGTTAAGATGAAGAAATTTCTCTTGCTATGAAACAAATTATGATTCAAGATGAATCATCTTTTTACTTAGTACAGATGAATATCTTGTCATGAAGCAGTTGTAATGGTATTATCACGTGCAAGTTGTGGAGTGTGCCGAATATTGAAGCATTAAGCAAATAATGAAAAGTATGATAGAATTTCCTATTGAAGTTATTGCATTCTTCTGCAATTTAGGTGTTTACGTGAGGAATTTCTATTGGAGGGCTCTATCAATGATATAGAATATCAGAGTATATTATAAGTTTCATGTACAAAATTGTATGATTTAATCCCTTCTGCATAAAGTGATTTTTAGGCATAAAACAAGGATGTAAATGGAAAATGAAACTGTTCAAGTTTGGAGGTTTTGTGACAATTATACAATGATCTGTGGCAAAATTGTTTGCTTTTAAGAAACAAAATTTCTAAGATATGGAAGTTATTATGGTCCCAAGGGCCAAGTAATATGTTTTAACAAATTATATTTGAGGCATATTTAGACAGTTTTGAATTCTTTCAAAAGCTTTTCTTTCTTCAGCTTTTTTCCTGAACATGAAGAAAAAAAAAACATTGAGTTTAAGTTACATGCAGTTCATAGACTTTTTGATTATGTGCATTATGTTATGAATTCTTATGTTTCTACTAATTTTGTTTTTCAAACAGAAATTTATCATTGCTTTATCGAGAATGATGCAGATATTTTATGAATTTGTTATTTTGAAGAAAAAAAATTGTTTTCATTTGATACTTTGTGTACAAGCCCTTTAAATGTTTGGAAAAACTAAAAACTTGAGAAAAAATTGGAAAGCAAAAAAAGAAGAAAAAAAAAGAGGAGGGGGGGGGGGAGGTGGTTGAGTTGAATGGGAGATGGGATATGAATCTGGAGCTTCAAAAGTTGAGATAACAAACTTGCCATATTGTACACATCATTAACTTTGGTCAATTCTACTTTTGAATTGCCTCCAAAATAGGTTGAAAATTATGGACCGTATTAATAGAAAGTTATTATTTTTTTTAACTTTCAAAATGTAGCTTGAGGCCTAAAGTTGTTCTCAGTCATTTATCCTTTATCCTTCAAATGACAATTTCCTCTTAATTTTTTTGAAACCCCCATCCAGGCATTATAATTAGATTTGAAGTCTATGCTTTTCTTGTGACTATGAAATCTTGCTTTGTTGTTTTCTGTTTGTGTTTTAAGCTACATGTAAATGTATATTGAGAATGCATGTACCAGGTACATTGAAATCAAATTTAGCAGACATGACAATTTCCTTTTACATATACTGTACTATTCAACTACTTCTCCTCTTGCCAGGCAAGCATTTTTTTCTTCACAGATTTACATTTATATCTTCATAAACACAACCAAATAAGTAGCTCAACTTGCCGAGGAGTGTATGTGGGTTGTGTTACATAAAGCGGTTTATAGATCTATGCCCGACTCTGCAAAAGTCTTGGTTGTGATTCTGTGAAAGGAGTTATCATTGAGTGTACACCTTTATGAAACACATCCCAGGTCAGCTTCTGCATAAAAACCAGCATAATTCCATATTTTGTGTGTGAATGCATGGATAGGCATAGTTTTCAAGAAAAAGTACACCATAATTTTGGTTAAGCTTGAATTGTATGAAAATATTGGGAGATGCATTGTCCATCAAAAACATGTCCAGATTAATAAAATAGAATCGGCTCATTAATGATGAACAAAGAAAGACACATTTATGCCTTTAATAAGAATTTGCCCAATTTTGCTCACTAAGGTAACACTCTAATTTTCAAAGAGTGGCATTGTTTATGTGTGTTTAATCACGCATAAAATATTGGATCATGCTGATTTTTACACAGAAGCTAGTCACTTATTTTATAGGCAATTCCTATAAATCTAGTTTCTAGACACTCCCCAAATGAAAAGTTATACTAACTTCAATTTTAGAGGAAAATACTTTTTTGTTGTGTTTATTTTAATTTGTAAAAACAAAAAGGCTGCCTAAGAACAGTAATGCTTTACAGTGTTGTAAGCTTTCAATGTCCTGAGATTCATGCAAATGTATATTCCTATTGATGCTACCAATTCCAAATGGAAATAGATATTTAATAATCATTGCTTATTCAAGAACGACGAGTTGATAATTGCAATACTTGAAATGTAATTGAGGTTTGAAGTAGAAAAAATATTGAATCACAACTTTGATGTGGGGAATATTGATGGTTGATATTTGCAATCTAGCAATTATAATGGAAAATTTTTGTTGCATTTAGCTCATATGACTATATTGCAAGTAACTATACTCCTAAGGAAACTATGGAAATTTGGTGAAATAAAGAAATAAGTCAAAATGTTAGTTGTAAGTTTTATTTTTCAGTCCTTTATACAGTAACATGCAAATGTTGGTGCAGTTAAAAAAATAAATAATTTTTAATTGAAATAATCAAATGAATGAATGATCTTATTGATTTTAATGAATCTTTAATGCATTGTGTTTATTATAAAGAGAGGCCCATTCTGATCAACAACTCAAAAACCTTACTTGTTTTTTTTGTTTTAATTGATTTACTGTATAAAAATATTGTCAAAATATTCAATCATTTCTCTTTCAAAAGGGACAAAAAATATTTTTAATTTCACTATTTTGCTGTGTAAGGATATCACTTGTTTTTTTTTATGTTGTACTGTCATGCATAATTGTGTATTTTAGTTTCTTCGTCATTTCATTTCTTTGCAATCATCAAGAATTTCCCCTTTTTAATATTGTGTCCATGTATGCAATGCATGTATGAATGTCAGGAATGGGTTTGAACACTGCACTCAATTTGATTTTATATAAATTCAAGACCTTTTAGATTTGTTTCCCATGAAGTATTATATTATCCATGTATGACTTGGCTCAATCATTATCATTATCAAAGTTGTTTTATTTTAGCTACATTTGGCATTGTAAGAATGATTTATTTCAAAGGATTGAACATATTTTATGACCATAACATTTGAATTTCAGAATTAATGAAGAAGTACATATTCTTATGATTTTTTTTTATTATCTCACTTTTGAAAATTGAAGCCCGATAATCCATAAATATATATTGTTCTCTAGTAATACTTATCCAAAATTTCTATTGACTAAAAGTCATTCAAATTTAGGGATGTTTGATGTACAGGGAACCTCTATGGTATGTCTTGCTTTGGAATTCAATTTGCAAGCATATTTGTGAGTACTGCTTTTGATAAGGCTTGTAAACATTTCATGTTATGAATGAGCAACCTTTGTTGAATACAGTGTCAACTCTTGATGAAGAGATCAAATATATAACAATATTTCTGATATAAAGAGGAAATTATCCGTTCCTAGCTTTTGAGCAAGTGTCATGAGCACTCAGCAGATGCAGAAACTGCCATACGTTTCCTTGTCAAGTATGATGATCTGGTATACTTTTAATTTTTTAATTCATATGGAGAGTTTTCAGCACTTATCTCTAGAGAAACTGGACGTATTATAGGCTTGTCACAGGAGAGTTTCCGTGCGGCCATTTTATTATTTGTTACACAATATGAACCACTCATTATAACAGACCTCCAAACCATTAGGAAATTTGAGGGAAGAATATGAGTTTGTGACTTCGAGATTCAAGGTTATTTCAAAAGAGTTTTCCTGTTTTTCTTGATAATTATACTACACAGTCCTATAGGAAACATGGTTTATTTCCTCTTTATCAACAAATCATTTTTTTTTTGTTATATGGGTTGGGAGGTCACATTCAAGCTAAATAATTAAGCGCATCCTAATTGGAAGTTCAGGGGCCTGTAACACAAAAGATGCAATTAAACTTACAATCAATATTTATCGTAAGTCTATGGCAAAATGTGTACCAAAGAGATGCAATTAATTGCAAGATTCATTGCATCTCTTTTGTGTTAAAGGCCCCAGGTGGTATGGATGCTTCAATCTTTTTCATGTCAAGTATGAGTCAATGATACATCCATTTTTTATAGAGATCTGTGGTTTCCAAAGGTGTGATTCACCATAATGGAGGACAAGTAATGTCAACATCTTGAAAACGATGAGAACATGCTCATCGAAATGTCAAGAGTGGGTAGGTCCTTTTCAGTACCACTCACATTTCCAAGAAAGATAACTCGTTGTACCGTAAAGCATTATCCTCAATGTCAATGAGCCCATGTACATCAGGCTATAACGATCCATTACTATATAGAATTGTACAGTACAGTGGAACCTTGTTATAAATAGGTCGGATATAGCGAGATACCTGATATAACAAGGTGGTTTTATTGGTCCCAGCTCTTTATAGTTCTTTGGGTTTTTTAACCCTGATATAGTGAGGAACCTGATATAACAAGGTACAATGTAATGTTCATGGTCCCAAGGACCTGATTATGTAAAGGTTTCACTGTACAGGAGTCTCCTATTGTCCTCCAGAATGGCCATCTGTGATGTCATCTTAAATACTCTGTGTGAGCACTGCAAGCAGAATAGGCAGGTTTACTAATATATTCAAATTTATGCCAGTTTCCCGTCAACAACCGTAGTTATTTGGCATTCTTTAGACTTATTAGTTACAATCAAAGTACAATACTTTGAATCCAGTTTGCATATATTATTTGTTGCAATATCGGCCTGGGCAAGCTTTCGGGTTGTCAAGAACAATCTTTGTGTATGTGCATAAAATTTGTGTCTATTAGTAAACTCGCATATTGCTCACAAATTCTTCATTCTTCATCCAAATAAAATTAATTAAAACCTCTTCCTACTCATTTAGATCTGTATACAGTGTGAAAACTATTTTTTGTTCCCTTCTTTCTCAGCCAAGCTTCATATACTGTAGTATAGACTGTAATGAAAATTAATGACATCTTTAATTTGGATTATTTGAGGACTTTGAAATCATAGGCAATTAAGGCTTCTATATTGAAATGGGCTAATGCAGCTTAAATACAGCTTTCTAGATAGCCTGAGCTTTTGCTTTTATGCCTCATTATACTAGTTTATATGCATTTATGTTTTTGCCTTTTGACAGTGCTTATATAATCTCCATGTAGGCTTCAATGTTTGCAACTACATAATTGACTGCGAAAATGACCACGTTTTGAGTGTATAGTTTATTTCCTATGTTGTATCATTTTAATATTTCATACATGATGATGAATTTCAATTGGAAATATGTTTCTTTTCCTTGCAAATTGACACATTTGATGTTTATTTCATGCTTAATTTTTTTTCAATCTCTTTTTAATGGTGATTTTGAGTTAATGTACTGATGTGTACAATGGGCATACGATGTTGGCTCATACAATAAATGAAGCAGATAACTAATCTGCTTGAAAGTTTAAATAAACAAGAATGCGTTGACTTTCGTTTGTTGGTATTAGTTGTCATGATCGAATAATGCAGTTTAAAACTGATGTTAACGTTTCCAGTGAATGGAAAGCAGCAGGAGGATATAGTTGTAAGAAACTTTGACAACTCACTTGCAAGTCTTGTTTGAAGGTTTCACTCGTGGAAGAATGATTAGAATAATGCTTCACAGTACAACGAGTTATCTCTCTTGGAAATGTGAGTGGTCCTGAAAAGGTCCTACCGCCTCTCGACGTTTTGATGAGCATGTTATCGTTTTCGATTCTCTTGAAAACGTTTTCATTCTCTTGAAGACGAAACGAGAACATGCTCATCGAAACGTCGAGAGTGGATAGGTCCTTTTCAGGACCACTCACATTTCCAAGAAAGATAACTCGTTGTATCGTAAAGCACTATTCTAATCAGTTTAATTATGCAATCACCTCTGTTTTGTTATTTAATTATGCAAAACACCTCTGTTTTGTTATTTAATTATGCAAAACACCTCTGTTTTGTTATTTAATTATGCAAAACACCTATGTTTTGTACTGTTAAACACATACACAGGAATGCAAGGCAGATATGGACAAAATTTACAAAGTTTTTAAAATCTGCAATGTATATCATGTTTGCTGTCGCGTTTTTCTGATGGGTTATAAAGTCTGTCCCAAATCAGGGCCCATAAAGTGATCCACCTCGTAAAAAAGTTTTGTCCATACAGTATTCACTCTAGGTTGTGTTTTATAAAGCTATTCATAGAGCTATGCATGACTCTGCGCTTAACGAGTGATTCTTACTCTGGTTTGATACATGTTGCATTCTGAGTTAGTACGCCAAGAAAATGATCACCAGTCATGCGCGGAGTCCTGTGTTGCTCTATGAACAGCTATATGAAATACAACCCCTGTGTCCATTTGTACCCCATTTTACAGTACGAAGAGCTCTATATTTTCAATGCTGGCGGAATCTTAGTTGCACCAAATATTTTTTCTTGAGAGAAAGTCTGTGGTTGATGTTTTCACGATTTATCTCATAATCAAATTTTTGTCCTACTTTTTGGTGATTAACATTCTAATTTCTAGCTTCATGCATATTCAAGAAGGTTGGCAGCACCGACATTGTCCGAGCTGCATTCTTGAGCTACCAACTTCCTGGAATACACAACAAAATAAAATGAACGCTAATCAGTTGAACTAAACAATATCCTCATTACATAAGAGAAAGTATGACCCTGATAACATATGCTTTCTATCAAGAGAAAGTAGTCAATTGTAGAGCGCTTAGAGAATTCTTCATAAAGAGTTGATTAGCGCTATATAAAAGCCGTTCTTTATTATTATTAGAGAAATTATCTCTTTATATCGAAATCTTGTTATATCAGGGCCAAAATACAATAAAATACAAAGAGATGGGACAAGGAAAACTACCTTGTAACGAGATCTCGTTATATCAGTGCTCTCTTTTTAACGAGGTTGGACTGTACTTGTTTCAGTTGTTTGGAAAATTTTAATGCCTATCACAATAGAACAAGGTTGTTTTAACTGTACTTTAACTTTGAATACCAGACAAAATAAAATATAGCCACAACAATATACATTTAATACAAATTCACCATTTGTATGGGGTTTTATTCACCTCTTCCTAATCATCATTCTAAATGAAAATATAAAAATACAGAAATAAAGATATATTTGTACATCACTAGGTACAGATTGCTATTGCGTGATAAACACATTCAAAATACATTCAGAAAATATATCATAGAAATTAGAGGAATTATGCTATCTGGCAATGTTAATATAAAGGATTCTATCATTTATAATGCACTTCATCAATATAGTAATACATCAATACCCATACAATCTAAGCTGTTACAGCAAAAAAGGTAATGTATAAGCCAATATTTTAGCGTACAGATATTTTTGCGATTTCAGATCAGTTTGACACATTGGCGTGTTGTTATTCTCACGTTTTTTATAGTATGTGTACGCGAATGAAAATGCATCAAACAGAGTGGACATTTTTACGAGGCCATAACCGCAAAATTAGCGAAAATAAAAACACCTCAAAGATTTTAGCTTATACAGTAACAAAAAATGCGGAGATGCCAACCATTCTGAACTCTGTATTTTCATATGAATTAAAGGCTTCCATCACAAGTGAATGGCCGAGAGCATGTCTATTGTTGTCATTTTTTCTCTCATTTTTGTACGGCTGTTTCATTATTCACACGTTAATTTTGTCTTATGTTTATTCCGGAACAATTGGCATCTCTGCTTACGAACAGTGCATTTGGAAAATAGAAAAGTCGGTAGGCACATACAGAAAAGAAGACAATTGCAGATCATAATTGATATGAACCTGAAGTGATAACTTGTTCTATAACTTTCTTATTTTTCAAATTTTGCATAAGTGTACAAGAATAAGAAGCATCATTTCATCAAATATTGATAACATTTATATCTTTGATGCTTTCCAAGTTTACAATATAACTATTTACACATTTCTACATCATTGTATGCCTTATTCTGTATCTCTTCATTGATTGTTATTAAAAATATATCCACTCTGACAAATAATTTTCACCTTCTAAAGGCAGTATAAACATGATTTTTTTTTATGTAGTCACTTGAAAAACAACACACATATTCAAATGAAAGACTTCTAATTCAAAACTACATAACATGGAGACAGTCATTGCCATTTTGTAACAAATACACACTTTTCAGCACTATGAACAATAAACAGAGAAAATACTGTAATACACTATAAAGCTTTGCTATACAAGATATTAGATCTATTATATAAATCAAAGTCTACAGATTTGAGTGTAGGCAAAATAAAGGAAGAGACAACACACTTAAAATCGTCTGAAAATCGCCAACAAATATAACTATTTCAAACATTTTTTTAACAGACAAAGGTTCAACTAATATTTTCATACAGTCAGATAAAGCTATATTCTTCCTTGTAATCCCAGTTGAAAAGAATTTGGCTAGTTTGACAAGCAAAGGAAAAAAAATCCAAGATAGCATCACAAAGAAATTAGATTTCATTTTTAAACAAATTACATAATTCTGCCATGAGCAATTTAATGAAAATTTACTAGGTTACTGAATGCTCTCCAAATTCAGCGCCATGAGTACAGAATAATAGACATGTACGCTACACATGTAGCCACTACTATCAAATTAATCAAATCTTCAATAGTTTATAAATTTGTTTGAAGTATATCTCCTCATAGTTATATCAAATATTAAATATATAATCTACTCCTAAGTAAGAGAAGAATTCAGTGAATGAGAAGAAGAGAAAATAAGAATGGATAATGATGGAATTCATGTTTAATATCTGACTTGCGGGAACAGGGAGAATGGGAAAGTGTGGAAATATGGTATGAGGAGAGGGAGGGAGAGAGGGGGAGCGGAATGAAATGAGAGAGAGGGGGAGAAGGATGGGGG
>BQKZ01003562.1:34986-51141 GCA_036244855.1 Temnopleurus reevesii
GGGAGAGAGGGAAGGGGGAGAGGAGAGCGTGGGAAGGAATGAGAGGGGTAAAAAATAGGGGACAGAGGGAGAGGGAAGGGGGTGAGATAGCTTAATCATCTTCGACCTGCTCAATACCACGCTTGGTAGCGAACCCACCCAGCAGTCCCTGGGCAGTGTTGAATAGGTTGATGGGCGTAGATCCATCAGTGATCAGCGTGGACTTCAAGCCCAGCGAGGAGAGCAGCTTGGCCTAAAAAGAAGATAAAAAAAGAGAAGTGTCATTACTCAAAATATTCTCCAACAGTTGTGATTCTATGATTAGAAAATATAAAAATTAGATATAAAGACCACTTTTCCTAGTTATAGGAAAGTTCACATAAATGCAAAATTGGAGGTTCTTGAACTATGAAAGGAGCATGCATTGTACAAGGTCCCATTAAGAGTTCTTTAATATTACCTGAACAAAGAAATCACATCAATTTACAAAACCTTCCTCTCTAAAAATGAAAATGTGCCATCAGTCTGGAATACATAGGAGGGTAGTTACTAAAATGTGAATATTTTAAAAGCTAAAGAAAAGGTGCATTCTCAAGGGAAAAGAATGAGAAAAAAAATGTCCCAGAGATATTCAATTGTACTGTATTGAATTTCATTTATTTAATCACAGGAAAAAGCCTACTATCAGCTAATACTATAACTGCTTTTCATCAAGGCAGTGAACAAGGTAAAAACATAAAAATATTACAATGAGATTACATTGAGATGTGATAATTTACAATCATCATATTAATGTTAAAAAAAGTTGGAAGCTCTGATGAAAAGAAAAAACAAAGTTTTAAGATACCATACCTGCATCTCCGGTCCAGCCATAGCCATTGACTTGATGGTGTCTGCTCCAATGGACTGCACCATGTTCCTGAACCTCTCCGTCTCAATGTCCGACATCTGCTTGGCTTTGTTCACCTCCAGGGTGTTCTGCTCACGGACGTACTTGGTCTCTGCCTCGCGGGCGTTGGTCAGGCGCTGCAGCTCAGATTCCTATAAGGGAAAAATTTTAGTTTTCACAATTGATTAGCAGTTTTAGACATTGCGGTATCATTTCCAACACCTTACTGTACAGTTCTATGTGAAAAAGTTGCTAAACAAAACATCTTTTGTGTAGCAATCATGCTAAAATGCATAGTAAATTATTTCCTGCCTATGCAATGAGGATTAAGGAAAATAATGAAAATTAAAATATTCAAGCTATTGTTGAATATACTGTCCAGTCTATGGGGCTCTTACATGAAAACACTAAAGCACTGAGTTTTTTTTAAATTAATAAGCTATTTATGAGAATGTATGTGTACTTGATGCTTTGTCATTTAAAGAGATTCTAAATTGATTTGTTAAGTTATTACAGTATATGTATTCATCTAGTAATTTGAGCAAGTGCCCCTAAATAGTGGCAATACACAACTTTCTTTATCTTTTTTAGTACATTTGAAAATATTTGGTTTAGTATTTGCGGACTATAAATCCATTTATATCAATATCATCAGCATCATTATCATTAATTAAATAAGGATTGTTGGAGATTTCAAATTTTTAAGAATATCAAAAGAAAAGTTGAATCTTTATCCATTCAAAAAGGAAAATCCCACGAGATGGTCGTCCCATTTTGTTACCCAATAGCAAGACAGGTGTATGGAATACTGTATGATTTCTTGGTATGAGCTCATAACTAAAAATTTAAGTAAATAAAATCAACACTTACCGATTCGATCTTGGCAGCTTCAGCTTTGAGTCGAGCCTGCTCGACAGCGGCCTCACCCTCAATCCTGGCGGCCTCGGCCCGAGACTGAGCCTCGGCCTTGGCCTGTCCGGTGCTCTCGACGGCTGCACTGTTGGCCTGTAACTCCAACAGGTCCTTGCGAGACTTCTCCGCCTCGGCCTCATCAAGGATCTTCTGTCGCTCCAGACGGCCACGGGCTTCCTGCTCGAGACGCTCAGCCTCATGCCTGTAAGGAAATTAAAAATAATAACATTTAGATTATATGTTGAAAGTTATTCTAACCTTTATTTGAATTGATTTGATTACAATTAAATTTCAAACGTCATCACAATCCAGTCATTACTTAACTTACTTTTAATTATTCAGTGGAACTTTATTTAGTTCTGTAGGAATGATCTATGTTGACTACAATACCAATAGTCTCTAATAATAAGTCTTATTTTTCGGAGATGCAAATTTCATCATATTTCACACAAAATAGTTTCTTGACCACCTGAAAGCCTGCCCAAGCTTGCATGATACAACAGAAGTCTGGTCCATTTGTCACCAACTGGTTACAGAGTTTTTTTATAGCATAACGTTTGTAGAATGTTTAATAAGTTGAAAACTAAGCTATATCTACATGTATATAAAACAAACTCTGCCTGACCTTGCGGCAGCCTCCTGTGAGTTGGTGGTGATCTCGATGGCCAGCTGGACAGACTTCTGCAGTGCATCCCTGGTCCTCTGGTCTACGGGCTCAACAGACTGGATATCAATCGATGTAATCACAAGACTGTTCTGAGGGAACAGGAATCGTTCGCGGACCTTGCTCTTCTCATCAAAGCCGAAGACTGAGGCACGGATGATCTTGGCAGAGTTCTGTAATTCAACGGTATGAAGTGAATTAATTTTATTGTGATGGGAAATTATCAGAACAAAATTTTAGAACAAAGGGTATGAAATGTATGAAGTAGCCATCTTAACCCAAACGCTTATTTGATTATTTCACACTCAAATATACATATCTCATTCTCACTTCTAATTTCCCTTAAAAATGTTTGTACACAGAATATGCATTGCATCTCTCTATCTGGAGTATTTATTACCCACTCGCATTCAGTTTTTGTGGCTCTAATAGACAAGAAGTGTTTTGAGCTGAGATACAGAGGCATACATCTTGTCTTCTCACAAATATGTCAGTGAATATAAAGAGCTATCAGGTAGACAGGTAGATGTATCATGATATTGTTGGATATCCTGTAGATTTTTTTTATGCCACAGTATGCTAATGCCCATTTATCAAGGCAAAATGCAAATAACTAAATGTTATTTAGAGTTGGGCAGGTAAATAAAAGGGCCGATGACTAATCAAATCAAACTCGATGAGTAGACATACCTTATGGAAATCATCAAATTGGACTCCAGCGACTGCTCCTCTGATCCTGGATGCGATGGCCTTGCATGCATCTCCTATGAAGTCTGGTACACTGAAAAGCTTAGCAGAGCCGACTACATCTTTCTTGTCTTGAACATCAAAGTGCCTGGTAGTGAGGAAAGGAATTGTGAGGAGTTAGAAAAAACTGCTTAATCCCAAGAGCAATTAGATAGCTTATCACTACATACATCAGTTAAGCCTCTACCATTGTCAGATGAGAAAGTATTCAAATATTATCTTTAATGACTACTCCACCTCTATAACTATTCAAATGTTTTAATCACTTGATAATAATATATTCACACAAAGTGATATTTTTATTAATCCATACCTGCAACTTTTGATCTTTTCTTCTGATACTTAACAGCCAAATCTGTCAAAAATCCATCTAGTACATGTAACAGTCAAAAGCCATGTTTGTGATTCTAGGTGATATATTTCAGCCTCGTTATACTAAACTCAGATCCCTGAACCCTAAATCTGATCCAATAATAATGAACCATATATTTTGTTCTTAATTAAACATTTAAATATTAGCCAACTGCGGGCAGAGGAAGATTAATATTGAACATATGAGCTTCAATCACAAAATCTGTGGTGACTATAAAGTCCTTTTTTGCTTTCTAACATTATACTCACCAGTTGTATGAGAGCTGGAGCTGAAGCCTGGCGTGATCAGCTGTCTCGATGGTGATGATGTCGGTGCAGAAGTCTGGTCCAAGGAGCAGGCAGAGGGCCTTGATGACGTTGGGCCTCTTGGGCTTGCCTCCAGACAGACTCAGCTGGGTGAACTGTTCGTCGGGTCCAAGCATGACGAGCTCGGGTCCAAACACAACCCTAATTTACAAAAGAATGAAAAGAGAAGGAAAATTTGTCAATGCGACTGTTTTACTGGCTGAATTTATGTTTTCGAGCATTTTGTATTCCTATCTGAGGAGAAATTGATTGTCTTGATGTGCTGTCAATGTTGAATGCCCATAGCTAAAGCATAATAGGTTTATTCCATACAGATTATTTAAAAAAGACCATTGCTCGTAACAACAACAAAGAATTTAAATTACAACAATGGTCACACAAAGGGTTTCAGAATCTACTTCAAATGTTCACTTTTAAATGCTTATACATGTAGGGTGTGATTAGGTTGGTGTTGCAAACTGCTTCCTCACAAGTGTGAAATTCACATTGACTAATCCTACCAACCTAAAATCATATGAAATAGGCAGACTCTGATTTGTGGTTGACAACTGATGCCAATTGTTCTAGAATATAAAGGTTAGAATTGAAACGTGAATAGCGCAACACCCAAACAAAAGTGTGATAATAATAATAATACAGCATTTAAACGCATCATCTCTCTGGTCACTAATTCAGAGGTGCGAAGCAAATTAAAACAAAAATGATTACTCGGCCATAGTAATAGCCGCGAAGTTAGCACTTTTTGCATATATTCTAGAACTGTTGGCATCTCTGACTTTGCAAATTCGACCATTCCCTAATTCTTACCTAGCCTTCTTCTCCTTGTAGTCGTAGATCTGCACAGCGGCGTTGTGTGGGACACGGAAGGAGACCACTCGGGTCTTCTCCCTAGGCCTGGGGGCTCCACCTCCCCTCCTGTCACTCCTGTCGGCCAGAGGATCCCTGGCACTCTGAAGGAGCTCCTCCACCGCAGGAGGCAGCTCCTTGGCCCACAGCTCCTCATCCTGGCTCAGCATGTAGGTCTCTCCAGTCACGGCTCGCACCTGAAGTTAGGCAAATAGTACAAAATCAGTTGAAGTAAAGTAACCAATATGGCATGGAGGCAAATAGGGGCGAACGCAAATCACATTACTTTGCATAGTTTTTTAATTAGTCTTTATCCTTGACTATTATTTGGAGAAAAAAAATGATTTCCATGATGGACTTTCCTTTCAATAAGTGTAGGAAAAACACTCCATACTTTGATTTTAAACATTTTTATTTTATATCTCCATAATACTTTGTAAGAGTAAGCTCGGATTCAATCAATATTGCAATTTTGATGTCTATGGTCGGAACATATGAATCACATGGTCCCCTAATCATCTAGCAAGCCCCCCCCCCCCTCTTCCATAACCACACTCCAACTGTGGAAATGGAGGGGTATTTTATATACCTTTCAAGTATTGGTATCCATGATATATACACCCTTGTTCTCATCTAGAGTGATAGCCTCATGACTGGTGTCCACCTCTGTAACATACTCAATACCCATTTCCCATCCTACATTCCTTGGAAATATAAATAAATCTATGCTGTAAATACTGATTCAGTCTCAGAATATCTCTAATACAAACACCCTTTCAGAGTGATGACAAAAAGAGCTGGCAAGGAAACCATGTTAAACCCTCTCCCTCCCATCATCCCCTTAACTAAAGAAAACTACAACAAAGGGATGTTATAAATCACCTTTCCTGTCTTGGTATCTCTGATGTACACACCCTCGTTCTCATCGAGAAGGATAGCCTTACGCCTTGTGACCACCTCTACCTCCACGGGAGGAATGTACTCGCAGGGTCCCCTAACCAAATAGCGCCCCTCCAACATCCTCTCCCCTCTCACATCTCACTCTAGCTGTCACCTTACCTCATATCCCATTCCCCTTTCCCAATAATAAAAGGAAATAAAAAGATGTTATAAATACCTTTCCTGTCTTGGTATCTCTGATGTATACACCATCGTTCTCATCCAGAGGGATAGCCTTACGCCTAGTGACAACCTCTACCTCCACGGGTGGAACATACTCGCAGGGACCCCTGATCATCCATCTGTCTCCGGGCTGGCGGACAGCTCCACTCTGAATATAATAAAAATACAAATCGTCATCATTAATTAATCATAACAAAATTATCTTTGATCACATTTAATTATGTTTTCTTCCTTAATTTGGCAAAGCTATCATTTTCTTCTCTATTTCTACATTAAAAAAACGTAAGAAAGAAAAAAGAATTTAACAAACTTGACTCTTCATTTTGAAATAAGATGTGTCAAGTACAATAGGTTGCCATTTTAAGGATTTTTGACAATTTTAATTGGTTATATCCTTTTAGAAAATTCCATTCGTCAAATGACAAATAGTTACATAATCACAACAGTCAGATTTTCTCTTTCTACTGATGCACCTAGTATATGACTGGAATCTCTGAATCAAAATGTTATTTGGGCCCTTTCAATAAAAGTGTAAACATATGTTGATGGCATGTTTTAAATCAAGGACACTTGTCATCTTTAATTGTGTGATTACTTACAGCATTAGCATCCTTGAAGGACTCCTGGGCTCTGAGGATAAGACCTTCATCTTCTCCAAGAATGAATACAGATTGAATTCCCTGATCTAGCGTCTCGCCGGGTTGGAGGAAGAAGGACACTTCACCCTGAATCAAAGAAAAATCAAAGAAAGGATTGAATATAATGACAAATACCCTTCAATCAACAACCATTTTAAACAAAATGTCTATAAAAATACAAAATACTAATTTGAAATAGAGAGGTACACTGTATAGACATGCAACATGATCTGTACACAGAGAAATGCAGTCCATTATTTGTTTGGTGGTATGAATTACAGTTTATCATTTCCAATTAAAATTTCATTTCTTTGCCACAATTCAAACATTCCTCTAAGACTTTTAACCGCACCTTTATCATTTTAGAGGTTAACTGATCTACCAGTCTTTTCGAACAGTAATGAGATGAACTATCACGTAAATTCAGTGTTAATTTCACAATGAATGACTTGGAGAAAGAGTTTCTGTCATGTTGTCATGTTACCATGAGAACATATTCATTATTAAAGTTGTTTTACTATTCACATTATAATTTCTAAACTTATGTGCAATCCTGAAGGTTATTAGATCTATTTAATTAATTCTTTGAGTAATGTGATATGAACCACACTGTGCTGAAGTGTTTTCAAAGAATTCTTTTTATTGAAAAAGTTAGAATGGTCGCTGACACCTTGTCCAAAAAGTATAATGAACAAAAAAAAAAATAAATGGATTGAACATTTATTGTAATTTCCAGAGCAAACAATGTTATCTGAATTGATATAATAGGCAATTAAAATGAGTGTTGATCATCAACCCGCACAGGACCAAATGTGAAATGATATAAACCCTCTTTCAGAAGAGTTGATGCATGAGTTTCTACGCCTACTTACCTTGATCAGTTTCTTCTGTCCCAGCTGTGGTTTACCATCAGCCCCCACAGGGTCCATGATGACACAGTACTGGCGATTGGTCAATGTGTTGATGTCCACCACTCCAATAACCTATCACAGACAAGGAAACAAAAATTACGATTTAAATGAAGAAAATTCAAGGAGAAACTTAGGAGTTGCTAAAAAATTGTGATTAATTGCAAATCAACTGCATATCATTATGCATTTTGAAATAAACATTTTCTTTTGTGCTAGTTCTTCACTTATAACAAGAACCCCCATAGGCAAAGCATGTTGCAAGAAAGCAAATCAACTACAAATCAATTATGTCCCAGTGTCAAAACCTACATATCCCATGAATCACAAACCAGATATTGGAGGTAATTGAGTATGAAACAATCAAGAAATGTACCAAATGTCCATAAAAAGGAAGCGATTCCTCCCCGTTCTTCCTTATCTTGTTCTCCATAACTACAAATGTGCTTGATTCTCTTTTGACTAAACTTTTTCAAATACAGACAGATATTCTACAATGTGTTTGAATGGTACCATTTCTCACCTGCTCATACACATCTGGAATGTGTGCATCGGTGTCTTGCATTGTGACTAGCCACTCATCACCATTCTTCCTTGTTTGGTTCTTCATATCTACAAAGGTGCGAGTAGCCCTCAGGTGAAGTGCATTCTGATGAGGAAAAGCAAGAATCAGATTAATATAAGGATATAACAGAAGTATGAATATATGAAAGTCCAAACAATAACTTGCTTCATAGAAGTTCATGAGAGTTTATCTGAAAGCAGTCAAGGTATATGCCTCTGTCATTTTGTACTAATGACCTTTAATTTTATCTGTAAAATTTGGCACCATTATTTGACAATTTCCAAATTCTTCCAGTATACATGCTATAGGCAGACCTAAATCATAAAAAGTCATACCATTATAATATTTGAAAACAAGCCTACAGAGTATGCAAACATATAAAAGCTGAGAGCTGACATAGAATTTTTGCAAAATATTGCCACTCATATTCACAGACATGAATGGGTAATATTGGGTCTCTGTATGCAGACTATG
This sequence comes from Temnopleurus reevesii, assembly GCA_036244855.1. Taxonomy (NCBI): domain Eukaryota; kingdom Metazoa; phylum Echinodermata; class Echinoidea; order Temnopleuroida; family Temnopleuridae; genus Temnopleurus; species Temnopleurus reevesii. Next base: position 43,409 of record BQKZ01003562.1, read on the forward strand.
TCCAATCCATAAATTTGATAAAATACTTGATATGACATCAAATGAGTGATAACGATGATGAAAAATGAACTACATGTACAGTGGAAACTCAGTATAACAAGGAGCTTGGGACCTTAAAAAATACCTTGTAATAGCAGAAATCTCTTTATAGCAGAGTTAAATAACAATCAGTTATTAAGAGTTAGGACCAGATTTTTTACTTCTTTATATCAGATATTTCTTTATATCAGATCTCTTTATAAAGAGCTTTCAATGAATAAGCAAACATAAGCACATACCTTTTCCGTGAGGACGTAAGCATTGACGGTATCGACAACCTCCTCATAGGCGCCCGGGAGGTAGGCCCCGACCTTCTTGACCTGCCACTCCTCACCCGTGACCCTGCTGGTACCCTCCCTATCCTTAGTCTCCTTCCTAGCCCTCAGCTTGATGGCCTGGTTGGGACGGATGATGGTGGCACGGATCGTCTCGTCGACGACCACCTCCTTGCGGGGGATGTAGGTGCCGGGTCCCTCAAAGAGCCACTCGTCGCCAGCAACGCGCTTCTGCTTGGCCTCGTCCTCGAAGTCGAGGATCGCACGGAGCCTGAGAGCGGAGTTGGCTTGGACTGTCTTCAAGGTGGTTACGGCCTGTGGAAACAAAGATGTAAATGAGATATGTGGTTCAGAGTGATCCAGGATTGATCAAAATCCATATTGGAGAACTACAAATTTAAATATTACTAGAATTTCATTTTAGTCATCCCAAGACATATTGCATAGAACCTACAGTGTGGACAGAAATAATGTGAACAGTGTCTCACCAAGTCTCACGAAAATGCATGTTTTGTAAAACACCCGGGCGATTCAAAAGTTAAACCAAGAGTCCAAATGACAATGACTGAGACCTGGGTTAAATTAAACCATGCTATCGGAATACGGGGCCCCCTAAGTTTGAAAGAATTAGGATTTTTTTTTAATTTGATCCCACTTCAAATTTTGGTGATTTTTTTAGATGACATTTATCATTCCTGTTGGATTATATATCTGCGGATAAGTCTTACAGCTAAGCTAAGTTCTTGTAAGCAATAATGAGAACGATAGAAAGTGATAATAAGTGTTCCGGGATTTACTAAATTCATTTTACGGACATTACTGATATTAACATGGTTAAAATGCAGTATCAGCATGCTAGTAGCTAGCTACATACCTGTTTAAGGACTTCCCCAGGGTAGAGGGGAAATGGCTCGCAGGCAAGCCTGNGCCCAAAAGGGCAAGTGGCAGCTTTTTCTAGCTTTCATCTACATGTACAAATTGGCATAGGCCATCAATTTGGGGCAAAGGAAATTTTGTTCGGGCAAGTGATTTGAAAACTTGGTTGCCCGACTGGGCAACTGGTGAAAAAAATTCTTGTAGCACCCTGTATGTGTTCAAGAGTTATCCAGGATAGATCAAAATCTGTGGGGGTGTTGTTCAAAAGTTGCAATTGATCACAAATCAACTGCAAATCAGTTGCAAATTGTAAAGCGCATTTTCATTCGCGCATGATATGCGCTTTTAACAAGACACATATGAAACAACAATTTTGATTGGCATGTTCCGATCAACTGCAACTTGAGATCAATTGCAACTTTTGAACAACACCCCATATATTGGAAAACTACATATTTAAATATTCTTGGACTTCATTTTTAATAATTGAAGGACATATTGCCTCAAACCTAGATCTTCAGCATAGTTTGGCTTACGAATAAAGATCAATAGCTTAACCAAATTCATATTTCTCTTTGTTTAATGGTATGTGATAATTAATATAACTCCCTAATTTTAAAAGGAATTAAGAATTAATTTTTTATTTTGCCCTCCCGAAACGTTTACTTTCTTCTTCAAATATTGGTGGTGTTGTTGTTTAGATGACATTTATCACTCCTGTAGGATTATATATATCTGCGAATTAGCCTTACAGCTCACGCCAAATATACATACATACATTTAGATACACAGTGACTCAACAAAAAATGGATGCCTACCTGTTTAAGGACTTCCCCAGGGTAGAGGGGAAACGGCTCACAGGCTAGCCTGATCTGCTGGTCAGCATGAGAAAGCTTGACCTGTCCAAGACCATCATAGACCACCTCACCAGCCTCGTTCCTCACTACAGGATTCTCAATAATACAGTAGTGCCTGGGAGGAATGGTGATCATCTTCTCTGGACCGAAGATGACCCTGGAAAGAGAGGAAGAGAGAAAAATGATTTCAAATATATAAGAAGTATATTCCAATAATAATCTTGCATTTTTTCAAATTATATTTGTACCTACAAATTATTGGGAGAATGCAGATTTTACACTTGAACCAAAATTCTCGGAAAATGTAGGCAAGCTAACTATACATAAAAATATTGATATGTGCTAGGGGAGGCATCAGAAAGATTGAAGAATACCAAAATAGGCTGGATCGGATGACAAATAATGATAAAAAATATGGACACAGCTACAATAAAAAAAATCCAACTTGCAGCAAAAAAGAGAATAATTAATTGGGTCTATATAGACATATCTAGTGATAGCGATACTAGTGATATGGTGGTTTAGAAGAAGAAAAGCAAAGTTCTAAATTGATTCTGGTCTTACCTTTCATGGTCCTGGCGTATGTAGGTCTTTGGACCCACAACGACCTTGGTGACATTGTCATTGTGGTCCAAGACATGAATGTAGTAATATGGTGGGATGCGGAAGATGGACTCTTCCTGGTTGCTCCCTCTTTTGCTAGCACGATCCATGGCTGGTCAAAGGTCAATGATCAATCACTTCCTCTTGAAGAATACAGGTCAGAGGTCGATTGGTGATGGATGAATGCTTCTTGACTGAAAAAAAAAGAAAGAAAGGATGTACAATTTAAAATCAAGTTATTTTAAAGAATATATAGGTGATCAGGGAATAATTTTCCTGGTATTACATCGCAAATTTACAAATGCATTTCAGCACGATTGCTACACAACATATTTTTTGCTTAGCAAATGTTTCACATACAAATGTGCAATAAAATGTTGAAACTGTTCCCTCAACATAATCAAATTTAAAAAGGAAAATTATTCCCTGGTGATTCAAACTTGCGACTGGCAGTAAGTAACTGAAAAAGTGTGCTGCTAAATCAACTTTTACCTTCAATATTTGTGACGTAGGCATACAATATGAGAGCAACACCAAATATACACATGTATGAATAGAACCTAACTTCAACTATGAAATTGCTTGTATTTTTATCGAAAATGAAAATGCATTTCATGAAAATAGATGTTATGTTACTGTCTATACTCCTTGTAGCAACAAAGTCCCACTAGGATTCTTTGCATGTCATGTCTGAGAGAGGATAATGTGATACTAAAAGTAAATACATGCATGCCTGCAATATGAAAATGAAACCAAAACACCAAAATTAATTAATCCCAGAGTGTAAATAACTCCAATTCAAATATTGGAGCACAGCTGACATCATGCTAGATGTATTTTAGTATCCTTTTGTATGAGTCACTAGAATAAACACCAGCTTTAAACATTGCAAATTGTGAAAACATGATTACACAATTCATATAATCAGTGGTAGATCTTCATGTGTTTTGTGAGCTAATCAAACAATCCGATGAATTAATCAAACAGAAAACTTGAGACTTTAGCACAATACACTACTCTGTTCATGTTAAAATCATAAGCAATATTTATATATACATGTATGTATCTTAATGCACATTCAAAATCTGTATGCATGCATTATGAAGCCCATTTTTAAGTAGTTTCATATCACCCGACTCTCTAAATGTCATTTCATTTGTAATCACTTTTAATGATGTCATTAATTTTTACCACTTTCTCATAGGGTCTCTCTCTGTACTTATTCCCAATGTTGGCAGCTCTGACAGTGTACACTGCCTTGTAGTAATAATTATAATTCTATAATTTATACGCTAATTATGATCAGTATCATTTTCGATAAGGTCTAATAATGGATATCTTTCTTTTTTATTCAATTTTCTTCACTTGACATTAATATTTGTAATTTTACTTTGCTTTTTATCTTTTCTTGCTATACCCGAGTATTCAATTTTTTTTTAATCTTAGATATGGACGTGAAAATCTATCTCTACTTTTATGTTCATATCGATGACATACTGTAGGATGTTGACAAAATACTCTGGACATGTACGGTACATGTATGCACACAAACAATTACATAACCATTGATCATTTTCTTTACTGCCCCCAACCACTCCCTTTTCATACAGGAACCCCCTTATCTAGGTAAATGATCTTTTGTATATTGTTAAATGCATTTATGAATGATTGTGCATTCAAGAACTGGAACTACCTTACCAAAATGATCTCACATTAATTTTAATACCTGTAGCAAAGAGGAACTGAGCTTCACAAATCAGTTCAATTGAGCTCCATTTAATAACCATGACCCAGGATGTATCCCTGTAATCCCTTCCGTGAATACAACGCTGTAATAATCTCCAAGAAAATTGATCAGTTGTGCTATGAATTTAATGTTTAGTCATTGGGTGATGGCTCAACGAAATAGGCAGGTTTACTTATTCTTTTGCAAATTCATGTGCTTTTCTTGCAACTGAACGTAGTTCCTTGATATTTCTTAAACCATTTTATAACAATAAGACTACAATGTTTGGAATCCAGTTGGTATACATTACTTGTTGCTATGTCGGGCAAGCCTTGGGCAAGCTTTAAGGTTGTCAAGACCAACCTTTGTGTTAAAGGTACGCATAAAATTTGCATCTATTAGTAAACCCGGCTGTTGTATTTTATTCTTGCAGTTACTCCCATGAGGACAAAGTTGGTTCAGCTGATTGGATATTCACATTCTAATTTCTAATATAATGAATATTCAAGAAGGTTGAACGTACAGGGATATACATGTTTAAACTTTGCTGAGGAGTAATTATCACTTCTGCAGATCTTTTCCATAATGAGAACGTGTATTACAGAGAATTAATGGGTGATTTCAGTTGTATGTTGTCTTTTTGCATTTTCTTAACTAAATGTTACAAAGTTGTAAATAACCATAAATCCTTTAATTTCATAATTTGGAAAAGTAAATCATGATCATTGCTGTGAACTAAAATATGTCTGATTCTAGCAATATAATAATAATAATAATGATGATGATAGGTATTCATATTAAAAGCGCAATTACAATACTACATATTCTCAACTGCTCTAGGTATTGTTAATTGCCTATAGGTGCACATGCTTGGCGGAGTTACATGTAGCACAAAAAAATATGTTTATAAATTAGATTCTAAAATTTTTAAAAATGGAGTGTTCCTGACGTGTATTGCCAGGCAATTCCAATCCCTTTTAATTCAGAGACATAACCTCTCTGGAACAAGTAAACTTGAAACCTTAATGGCAAATTTGTTATTCAATTCACAGGCATCCATTTTATGTTTTAACAGCATGGTGGAGTGACCTGTATATCCTGTTCATTTCCCAATTAAAAGTTTGCTAATTTCCTGCACGATCCACAATAGCAGAATCCTAGCTGTGAATGCAATTTGATAACCCAATATTTAAAGGGGAATTACACCCAGACAATAATCTATGGTCAATAAATGAAGAAAAATCAGATGAACAAACTGTGAAAATTTGAGCAAAATCGGATACTCCGTTCAAAAGTTATGAATTTTCAAAGTTATTATTTCCACTTGTGCTGGGCATCCTTGAATTGGCATGCATATAGCTAGTTAGCATAATCTGTGATGTCATACATGAAGAACTCCTCATTCATTTTGTATAGAAATTTATTGAAAATGAATCAATATCACAGTTCAAAAGAGGAATCAACGCCGTTCTTTCTGGAATGCTTGCAGAATTGAAGTGGCTATAATATATATATAACCGAAGAAACAAAATTTTGTCTACTTTTCTGGAAAAAGATGAAAATTTGAAATTTTGTGTACAAAGCGAATGGAGAGTTCTCCATGTTGGCAGCCATTTTGTGCCTGTACGTTTGCCAATTTAAGGAGCCCATGAGGGATGTAAATCAAAACTTTGAAAATTCATAACTTTTGAATGGATTATCCGATTTTGCTCAAATTTTCAGAGTTTGTTCACCTTATTTTTCTTCATTTAATGATAGCAATTTAATGTCTGAGTGTAGTTCCCCTTTAATAAGCATTATCGTCTTAATGGCCTTGAAATATGTGAATTAAAAAAAAATCCACATTGCTCTAGTACAGAGCAACTCCTAGAGCAGAGCCGAACATATCAGATGGCACAACATTATTAACAGATTGCTTCAGTGGTTTGGGGAGTCATTGGCAGAATAAATGTAGATCAGATGTATATATTTCCTATTGCCACCACCAGGTTAAGTTAAAAAACTAACTATTATTAACATTAGAAATATCTTAAAATGAGAAAGGTGCTAATACAGTCATTGATACAGTCATTCAGTGCATGTACCTTTCACAACTATTTTAATCCTACAATGAGGAAGACATATTACATAACTTGAAAATACATTACATGTATTTGCAATTGACCATCTTATTTTTTTTTCGAGAACCATTTAAAAATATATTTGTTTTTACTAAATGCCACAATTTAGCTTCCTGGCTGCAAAAATATATTTCAATATCAAATAAGTGAATTTAATTGAATTTACTAAAACTTTTAATCAGAACGTATCTGAGGGCCTACATTGTAATCATATTAAGAGTACCTGGGACATGATAACTTTTCAGGTTCTAGAATCTTCTAAGAATCATTGCGCCATCTAAGATTTGGATTCTTGCAACATCTCACATCAGAATTGTTTTGACGATGTTTGACATGCACTGATGATGCATAGTGGTGCAATACACGGGCTGTACACCACAAAGCTAGTCGAGAGGTATGATTATGTTTTGTAGCACGCTGGGGTTAGATGACTGATAATGACATCACTCCAGGATGGATCCAGGCAAGATAACACAAGATTTTAAAGGGACACATCAGGTCTAGCAATATCAGAGAAATGTAAACCTTCCAGAATCTGCATCAGAAAAAGTTTCTTTTGGGACTGCATTCCAAATTTTGCATAAACAGTTAAAAATATTGGTGGAAAATTGGATTCTAAGGTATACTCATAAGGGTTAGAATTCAGTGATTTTAGAATGCTGTCGAAACAGGAACTCTTTCCAATACATGATTGAAATTATAAAATGTGAACCTAAAACAGCTGAACCAAATATAAAGCTGGGTTGACAAGTATGATTATGAAAAAAACTAGAGCTTAAAGTTATGTTTTGTAGCACAGCAGAGTTAGATGACTGATAATGACATCACTCCAGGGTAGATCCAGGCAAGATATCACATGATTTTAAAGGGAAACTTTAGGTTTAGCAATATCAAAGATGTAAACTGGTACATCAGCATCGGAAAGAGGTTCTTTTGGGACAGCATTCCAAATTTTGCATGAACAGCTAGAAATATTGGTGGAAAATTGAATTCCAAAAAGGAACTCTTTCCAATACATGATTAAAATTATAAAATGTGAATCTTAAACAGCTGAACCAAACACAAAGCTGGGTTGACATGAATGATAATGTTTTGAAGCACAGCGGGGTTGGTAATGACATCACTCGTGGCAAGATATCATAAGGTTTTAAAGGGACCAGGGGCCTGTAACATAAAAGATGCAATTAAACTTACAATAAATATCAATTGCAAGTCTATGGCAAAATGTGTATCAAAG
>BQKZ01003563.1:3453-13982 GCA_036244855.1 Temnopleurus reevesii
GGGGGGGGGGGCAGGGGTAAGTGCCCCCGAAATAAAAACGTTAGAACGTATGCCCTTTTATGAGTCAAAGTTGCCCATTTCTTAATGAAAAGAAACAACATAAATAATTTGTGTTTATTCACAAAACATAATTTTACAAATTCTCTGGACAATGGGCTTTTTTTTTCATGCCGTGGAGCATTCTTTGGAAGGAGAGGGTGGGAGTAGGACAGGTGCCCCCATTCCCCATCTTAACACCGGAAACAAAGGGCCTTTTTTTTCTTCATAGCCTTTTTTGGTCAAAAGAAACAGATCCCAAGTAATCTTTACTTATTCACAAGGCATAAATGGATAATATGTATTCATGATCGGTGCATTCTCATTCCCAGTGGGCATTATATGCGCGGGGGGGGGGGGGGGGTGGGTAAGCTAGTGCCCCCAAAATCCCAACATGAGAAACCCCCCTTTTTAGATCGATTGATCGATGTTTCTTGAAAAGGGCTATTCTCATGCCCAGAGAGGGGGCAGCATATCCTGGGCGGGGGCTGGGGCTGGGTGCAAAATGCAAAAATGAGGATATGCCCGTAACCTAAGTCAAAGTTGCCTTTTTCGGAGTCAAAAGAAACAGAACACAATTAATCTTCACTTTGTCACATACATATATGGATGAATTCTCAAATAATGGGCGCCTCCAGCCCCTACAGATGCCGGAAAACGCATTTTACAATCGTAAAAATAACAAATTTCATCGGGCGGCTCCCCAAACCTCCCGCTTGGGCTTTGGACCCGGTCAGTGCCGGTGAGTGTCTCCAGCCACTACAGATGCCAGGAAAACGCATTTTAGAATCGTAAAAATCAAATATTTTCTGCGGCTGCTCCCCAAACTTCCTGTTGACGCATCGGACCTCATGGCCCTCGCAATATCCTTCTCCCGACTGGATCCTGCTGGTCTCAGACAGGCATGTCAGGAAACGCACTTATAGACAGTGGAAATTAGATAAATTTTGAAAAAAATAATTTGTCATTTGATCATACAGCTTGATTTTCTCCAAATCAAGGGTAATGGTGATAAACAAAATTGTATCTTCAATTATACGATTTCGACATGAAAGTGCCCTTTTTAACTTTGCCCCCGCCCCCACCCCCACCAACCCCCAAGTAAAAATCCGCTTGTGCAAACCCCATTGTGAATTGTGCCAGCAATACTGGTCGCGGAAACTAAAATGATGTGGTCAAATAAAAAATGAATAAAAGTTCGCTCTACAGTTTTATTCTTAAAAAACTATATAATTAAAAAGCTTAGATATTCATCTTTACGGTGATATAGGTCACAAATATAATTATGAAACACATCTTCAATTTCTTACAGTTTGTTTTATTTATGTAAATTTCTTACAGTTTAAAATTCAAGTTGCCATCCATGGCGCATATTTTACACTTCGCATCATCAATATGAGCTCCGCGTAAACGAAATGAACTCGTCAAATAGAAGTTGAAAAAAAGTGACATTTGTTATTCATAGATGATTATATATTTAGATAATTTATATAGCGCAGTCAGCTATATGGATATACTCTACTGCACTGTGATGTTAGGGTCTGTGGATATTGTTCCTAAAATAATGCATAAAGGTTGAATTGGTCTCATTATAAAATACCTCTTCAATTCTTTCCCGTTTTAAGTCCAAATTGACAACCATACCGCATATTTTACACTTCGCATCATTATAGTGCTCGGTATATATAAGCTTCGTTTAAACGAAATAAAAGTTGAATAAAAATTCGCTCGACATATTCTATTCTTAGATAATTACAGTGGCGGATCCAGGCAGGGCGCAGGGGACGTGTGTGACGTGCGCCCCCTATAATTTTTCTCCCTTGGTGTTTTTTTTCTCGACAGATAGTCGCAATTGTGCTTATTCTTATAATAAATTGCTCTAATAAACATATAATTTTTTATGATTTTTGTCATTGTAAATCTAAAGTGGGAATATTTCTTTCCCAGAATTAATAGTAGTGAACCATAAGTTTGCTGATGTGAAAGTGATACTACAACACAAAATACCTATTTCTCAATAAATATATCGTTTATTTAAATGATATTTATCCATATAATTCTGTTTGTATTTTTTATGAGCAATTAATATTTAAGATATATTAGATAACTTATATCAAACTAGATGAATTCGTGGAGAAAATGTATTATTTTTGCGTCAAATGACTTACAAAATAATAATTACTTTATGTTATGCAGGGCCCCTTGAAGAACAGGTTACAGCCGAAAGTGGGTAAACAAGAGGTATAATTATTATCATTACTATTAAAATCAGAGATTAAAAAGCATGTGGTAAGATATAATGCACTTATTGCAGAGAAGTAGTCACCAAAACGTCATGTCATGTGTCCCAAAGTTGCCATTGGCTAAAAAGTATATCTGCTTTAATAATCATTAAGTATTTTTCAAATATTCATAACTTCCTAATTTGTTGTCCGATTTTGTTCAAACTTTTTTAATCTATTAGTCTGATTTTTGCGCTTTCCATGGAAGTCCATATTAAAAAAAAACACTTTAAAGGTATCCATGCGCGCCTATAGAATTTGTCCCGGGGATTGACTATTTTAAAATTTTGCGCACCCCCTCCCTCCTTGTGCCTTCTCCAGCAGTTTTGGCTTCCTGTTTAGCTAAGAAAAAAAATGTTGCCCCTCGCTGTAACCGAAGGCGGGGGAAAGCTAGCCCCCCCCCCCCCCCCCCCCAACCGTGCGCGAGAGAGATCGAGACGTCGATCTCTATCTTCACCTGAGCAACACATGACTTTTTAATCTATTATTTCAATTAAGTCCGTGTATCAAATATATCCATCTTAGTTCAATATCAATTTCACCTCTCCCATATATTCTCCGCTTACATAAAAAATATTTACAGACCGTTTAAACAGTGCACGATCAGAATATAGATCTGTGTTTGCGTAGATCTATGGTATCAAACACTTTCAACATGCCCAGTAGCACGCACAGTTTGGTGCAAACTAAATTAACGTTTGCTGCAACTTACGCGAAGTGATTTTAATTTTTTTTTCGCTCCCATCACTATTGCTTGATCAATATTAGCTGTGCTATCGGATGTCACTCTCCATGTTGATGGTGTTTGGCTAATAAAGGAGATTTGATGCGGATTAATTAAGTCATGTTTGTCTCATGGAGTTTGGTTCAGCAGGATAGTTCCATTGTCCGCTGTTAATTGTTACAGCTTTTTTTCGCCAGGAATGTTTTAGCATCACGATGTTGCCAGGATAACAACCATGAAGATTGGATTTGTAAAACACATACCGATGGCTGACTTTTTGATATGATATACTTGAATATTATTTTTATAAAGTGATTGCATTGTTTGAAAAATCTCTACAATTTTCCCTTTCCGACGAAGTTATATAGCAAACGATGCATTTAAAAACCCTTGTGAAGCAAAATTTGCTCTTTAACAGTCAAATCCAGCGATTTAAAGATGCTGGATGCGTAATTTAGTTTAAGCTGCAGGGATGTTAGCCGAATCGAAGATAAAAAAATGAATGCATTTGAAGTCATCAATTCCTTGTGGATATGCGCTATTTGCTTTACTGGATTACCAGGTAATTTGATGATATTATTGGTATTTGGAAATAAACTAAAAAAGATCTCAACGGATGTTTTCATCATGTCACTTGCCATCTCGGAATTCGTCTCCTGTTTATTGTATTTCAGTCAGCTGGTATGGTTGGTACGCCCCGATCTCCGGAACGATTCTTTATGTGCAATCATGTGGTCTTCCGGACGGATGGTGGCCTACTTGTCAGCTCAGATCACACTCTTGATAGCTTTGGATAGATACTTAGCAATCTGCCGACCCCGCTCCTGGAATAATTCGAAACATCGAGCTATCGTAGCTTCAATGGTTGCCCTTGTTCTGAGCGTTGGTGGAAACCTCCAGCACACCATCTTCACCCGAGCTGAATATGAAGGTTCTCATGTGGCATGCACATTCGAAGGTCCTCGATGGCTTGACATCTTCGGCAACGTGACCTTGAACCTGATGGTTCCACTTTGTGCTGTCTGCGTGTGGTGTTATGCCAACATCTGGAGAGCCATGAAGCGTCAAGCCCGCGTCATGGCTGCCAACCGTATCAACAATCCAGAGATGCCAACAGCGATGCGCCGCGTAAGCAATGCTAATCTCAACGACAGCTTCTCGGCAGAAGTCTCGACTGCGCTTTCACCAGCAACACCGACATTGCCAAGGAACAATGAAGACGCTGCGAGTACTAACGGAAGCAGAACTCGACTAAAATCCCCATCAGACCTGCCATCTTCTACGCCCTGTCCGGAAGACCAGCCTGAGCAACCTATCACAAATAAAGGAACGCCCGAAATATCTGTCAATAAAGTTCCGATTACCAAGGTAACGGAACCGCCATCAAAAACATGTTTCGAATCAAGTGACGCTAGCGGAATCCAAATGAAGGAACTGAAAGATCACTCAAGCAATTTCTCTCAGGAGCGATCTCTTTTGACAGTTCCTTCTAATCATTATCATCATGATCATCGTCATCTCCAACACCAACGTAACGTGAGCGAGCACTGTCCTCCCGATTCCGAATCAGTTCCTGATCGTCCAAAGGTAGTTGACCCCTCATCACCAAAGAAACACACAAGACGGGAGAAAAATAAACATGATATGATGACTAAAATGTTGTTGTTTGTGACAATGATATACTTGGTTACAACGTTTCCTTCGATTGTCATGGAGAATCTCCCCACGCATGTATTTGTATCAATACAGGAAACCCAGGCTGGCGAATGGGGAGTCTTTTCAGGTTATGCTCTGCGCGGAATCAACTATACCATCAATTTCTTCGTTTATGTAGCCATAAACAAACGTTTTAAACACAGCTGTCTAACTTTGTTAAGGAGAAATAACAAGAAGGTAGTCATTTAAATGATATTTTGTCCATCATTATCATTATTGTGAGCTACTTTTATGAACCGCAAAAACAGGGACACGGGCTTAAGGGCTGAAAACCCCACTCACCTTTTCAGCAAACTTATGCAAAATATGACAGTGTTCAACATTGCAAAACAAAGCCTCTGTACACTGAGAAAAACGGCGCAACATTGTATCATTAAGGGTGCAAAGAAATACAACACTGGTAGCACCTTTTAAGAAGCAATATTGCACCTTTCCATATCATTTACAAAATACGCGTATTTAAAAATGCGGCAGTTGTAGGGTTTGAACCCGCGCCATTTATAGGATCGATTTAATCCAAGTCAGACGATCTACCGACTGAGTTGTGTATCCTCTTCTATTAAGTTATGGCCATTAGGGCATTAGAACTGTCGTTATCCATGAGCGGATGCTTTTGCAGAGGTTTTTTTTCGAAAATGTATTGTCACTTTGTTTCCACGTGTACGGAGTCTGTATGTTTGATGTCTTATAGATCCGTCCATCGGTCGAAAGCAGCAAGCAGCTCAATCGGTAGAGCGTTTGGCTTGTAATGAAGTGATTCCTCGTGGCGTGGGTTCGAGCCCCACTGTTGCCGCAATTTTAAAATATTTTGTTCAATCTTGCAACCTGAAAATGAAATATTGCACCCAAAAGGAAGCCCCAAATGTTACAATGTGCTATGTATTCACTTTTTTTTCACTATCTGGATAATGATAATCAGAAGAAAAGAGAAAGGGAAAACTTATAATTAAGCATGTGTTAACAAAATATCTAACTATTTCTTTCTTTAGTTCTTGTTGATGAACGATCCGTGTTTCTATCAGTATATTTGTTTTTCAAAGACATGAGATCTTGATGATATGGGATAGACTCTACGTGGATGCTATTAGATTTCGAAAATGCGTGTATATGAAAAAAAAAGTATACACCCAATACGAATTTGATTGCAAAGTGTGTATATTCTATACATTTTCCTTTATGTTCACTCAGCTTCCATGAACTTAAAGGGGAATTTCACCCAGACATTGATGCACTCTCAGTGGATGAAGAAGAATACAATGATCAAATTGTGAAAATTTGAGCAAAATCCAACAATCCATTCAAAAGTCATGAATGTTCAAAGTTTTGATTTACAACTTCATGGGCTCCTCAAATTGGCAACGTACAGGCACAAAATGGCTACCAACTCTCCATTCACTTTGTACGCAGAATTTCACATTTTCTTCTTTTTCCAAAAAAGTAGACAACTTTGTACTTTTCTCTTCAAGTATGATATGGGCATTTTGATTCTGCATGCATTTCAGAATGAAATTTGTTGATTTATTGTCTACTTCTCTAGAAAATGAAGAAAATGTAATTTTCTGTGTACAAAGTGAATGGAGAGTTCTCCAGTGGCAACCATTTTGTGTCTGTACGTTGCCAATTTGAAGAGCCCATGAGGGGTGTAATTCAAAACTTTGAAAATTCATAACTTTTGAATGGATTGTCGGATTTTGCTCAAATTTTCAGTTTGATCATTTTATTTTTCTTCATCCAATGAGAGTGCATCAATGTCTGGGTGAAGTTCACCTTTAAAGTTCATAATCTTAGTGGCAAAAATCATTTTAGCTAAGCCACTGACCCAAATCCTTACTCTCTTACATTTGAAATCAATGGCCCGTTGGATATCTGGATCGCGTTTTTTATGTACTTTGTCACACGGTTTTGTAAAATCCTACCTTCCTAATCCATCAAAAATAGATGGAAAAATTTATTTGATATCACTCAGCTGATTAATGTATCTTATTCATGCCATCCGCACTAATCACCATTCCCAGCAATAAAAAACGGGCATTCAGGGGTTGTGGGGACGGGCACCCCCACAAAAAAAAGAGGAACTGGGAGAAAAGGGTTGGAATTAAGAAGACTCTTTTTAATGCTTGTCACCTTGCTGATTAGATGTGATATACGTCCTATTTTTTTCGGACTCATTATCGCAACCCTTATAAAAAAAAAATTAAAATATTAAATAAAAAAAGGCTCCATCCATCCTCCTTTTTTTTTACTTGAAAAGATGACAGGATTAGACATTCAGATATTGTCTCGTGTTGCTAACATTGAATATTGAATGCGACGTGATAAAGTTACTATGCGAAGACACATATTTATCCAATTATCTTGATTAATACATTGTGGCTAATTATATCTCACTTCTCTCCAGACAAAAAGCTCTTTGTATGGACTGTTTTGATCCGCTGAATATGATAGTTTCTAACAATATTAACAGGGGGGGGGGTNGAGATTTCCATTTCTTGGATCTGGTGAAAATTGGAAAATATGAAATAAACCCATCTCATTAGGTCAATACAGTGGTACTTCTTTACAATGAAATTCTAGAAACAATGAAAATTACCATATTATATCAGGTTTCTCATTATATCAGGATGAAATAACAGAACTCTAAAGAGCAAGGATCTCTGATATGTATGAGAGTGTTATATATCTGACCTCTTAAGAATGTAGATTAATTTGTATCATTTTTGTGCATTCCTCTTGATGCCTAAACTAATCACCCATTCGCAAAATAGTACATCATATATTTTAAAAAAGTGGAAAACGAAATACAGTATAAGTCAGTCATAACTGAGTCCTCTTTACTACTTCATTCAATACCAAACTTTTGGGGATCATTTTTCAGACTCAACAAGTTGAGCTAAGCTTACTGGAATGAAAAACGTATTTAGACCAATTTCAAACAATGCCGCCTTGGCCGATTTGCATCTCTTGTTCAAACTGACATCAACCAAGAATAGAGAATATGATTTCCAAATGATAGAGGTCCTTATTTTTGCATTATGCAGGGAATAATTTTCCAGGTATCGCAGCACAATAAGCTATGCACTTTGGAATGATTGCTCCATAAAATAGTTTTTGTTTAAGCCCCAGTCACATAGGACCCCGGAAGCAACACGATTCACCCCGACTCTTTGTTAATTCATAGTTAACTGCCTAAGATCAAAGAGTCGGGGTGAAATCGTGTTGCTTCCGGGGTCCTATGTGACCGGGGCTTAAGCAACTTTTTCAAATAGAACTGTACAGTAAAGTGTTCAAACTCTTTCCTTAGTATCTCAAACTGCTAATCAAATTTGAAAAGTAAAATGATTCCTTGTCATAAAGAATAAAAAAGAATAAAAGATTTCTTTGTTGTTGTTGTTGTTGTTTACTTTGTCTCATACAATGATTATTGAGCTTTCAGGAATGAGTTATGACTTGATTTCTTAATTCATATCACATTTCTGAAATCCTCTGTATTTGCTGACACTCAAACATGTCCAAACTGGTGGGGAATGATTAGAGGAAAGAAGCAATCCCTTGAGTTTATATTTTAACTCCATACAACTTGGGTAAGTGGGATTGAGGTTTCCAAATAAGCAGATGGTATGTACAATCAAATGATTTTTGCCTATCTCGTCTGTGTAAATCAAAGGTATATCAGGTCCTTGTCTCTTTCATAGATTCTGTAATACCATTCATAAGTTGAATTTCTTGAAGCTTCTTCTCAAGTCCCCACAGATTTGACAAGGTGATTGTGATTGGCCAATTGCTGAACATCCTTTGCCGGAGGAGCGCACCGGACAATAACGACCAAGATATCGCATAAAAACCGTGCTGTTGTGCCGTGCCATGCCGTGTTTGGTGTGCCCAGGCCTTAAGGTTGAATATGATTTCGTAGCATACTTACAATCATGTCAACATCTGCTTTCTTTATGGTCACTTTGGCTAGTTCCCTTTCTCTGTTGGTATAAGAGAATAAGGCTTTATTATCTTAGATGATCATGACAAAAGAGCGGAAGGTGGGAGTTATATTGATCTTTCTTCATGCTTTATGTAATACTTCAATCATTTTGATGTTTCATATTCTTTTTAATATGGAGAGAGTAAATATCATGACCAATATTTTGTGCAAATTTCATCATGAGTTGATATTTCAGATGGCTAATTAACCTTCATTTCAATGATCAATGTGTTTCATATACATTTGAGAAATTGGATGAAAATCTGATATCCTGTTAAAAAATATATATTGACATGAGGTTTAGACAAAATTAAAGAACGCTTTTCTCAGACATTACCAATCCTACATAAATAACACATTCTATAAAAATATAAAATACTTTACTCTCAAAAGTGAGAATATTCAAGTGATGAAAAAATAGATTAAACATTAAGATTTTATTCATTACCTTTCTGCTTTTTCTGCTTGCTCTTTTGACCTATCTCCTCCAAATGCTGCAATGGCCTATTGAGAAAAGGAATGAGTATAATAATTCTTTAAATCTGCATGACAGTGAGGCGTAAATATTCAAATTTGAATGATACATGCCATAAAACTCAGATGTGTCTGTACCTAAATTGCAATACCACATTAATTGAAAATGAATTGTAATCTATTTGCAGACTTCAAACATGTGCCAGTGTGTTTATGATTGTCTAAATTTTCATGTTACCAGTTTTAAAAAGGGGGGGGGGGAAGAACAGTGAAAACTGCAAGAAAAGTAAATTTTCAGATCTACTACTATTTCAAAGAAAATTCCAAGATGCAGTTTCCCAGAAACTCAGTATCTACAGTGTACCAACTATCCTAATGAAGAAAATTTCAGAATCATTCTTTAAAATCGTTGGCACTGAGCCATCGACGTATTGAACTTGAAGGAGCATTCAGAATTTGTCATGCACTTTCGTATCAATTGAATTTTCATTATCCATTTTACACCAAATTTCATCAAGATTATCTAAATGCATCTTTCCTATCTTCATTCTTCAATAATGCCGATTAATTATGATTGAGTTCAAGTCATTGACATTGGGTGAACCTCTGGCGTCGAGCTTTTCGTGAGGCTTTGTGCCCGCATGTATGACGTCACTCATCATGCTCATTGGCTGGTGTTGAGCGATCGATACGGCAATTGTATCGTTTCTGTAAACTGACCAACGATGTCGGAGCATGGTTAATGGGCGGAGGGGCATTCTGCTCTCTCATCTCAACACCAACACCAACACCGAACGTGAACACCGTATTGGCTTTGGCTTTGGCTTTGCCTTCACCCAGGGCCAATGTTGACATGAAATGGGCCATATGGGACTGATCAACTTACATTGCTCATATCTTTGCCAGATATCACGTTTTCTTCGGCATAGTCTGTAACTTTCTCTAAGTCAGCTGCGATGAGAGCATGTTCCTTGGCTTTAGGAGCTGCATTTGCAGCATCCTTTTCCACTTCATCTGTTTCCATTTTAAATTACTTTGCGTCTATAATAAAGTCAACAGCATGACCACATGCACATATCAGCAAATCGTCGAATCGAAAAAGGAAATTGGAAAATTAGATATGAGTGCAATCCCTTCTAGTAGACTAGTACTATGGATGATTATTACATGATCACTTCTATGCGTAGTAGAATATATTCAAATAGTGTCTGCGCTGTATATATGTTATGTTATTTCTTCACATTTCTAAAATCTTTGCTCTGTACGTATTGCGAATATAAATAATGCAACCGTACCCCAAGGGCGGCGGAACCGGAGGCAGCTA
>BQKZ01003563.1:23582-49901 GCA_036244855.1 Temnopleurus reevesii
CCCACACACACACTCAGTAAACCACAAACAAACAGACCCACAAACTGCACACAAACACGCCCACATACGCGCACAATTATTCATAAACATAAATCAACACATAAACATAATTTTGTGTTTCGTCCCAAAAGTCTCTGGTGAAAATTATTTCTTGTGGGGAAGTCTCCAGTATTAACCAATCCATCTGCAGACATACCAGATCGAGCTACGACAGGGTATGGAGGAAGATGCTATTGAGCCTCGGGAAGATGGAGGGAATGCTCCATCGAACATGGATCCATCATGCATAGCGGTGTAATCATCCGTCAGGAACAGGAGACAAGTGAAGGATTGAGCTAGGAATAAGAGTGATGGGCAAAAAAAGAAACAATTTTGAAATGTTTGATCTTTTACATAAGCTTTAAGAGATATGTTCATGTTCTTATTCACAGATGTTACAGTGCACTGTTTTACAAGTATGGGTGTGTGCGTGTGTGCGCGTGTGTGCGTATGTGCGTGGGGGTATGTATGTGTGTGTGTGTGTGTGTGTGTGTGTATGTGTGTGTGTATGTGTGTATGTGTTTGTGTGTCTATGCTCAGCGGGCTTTGTGAGACTTTCTCTGGTTACGAAAGAAAACTGAATAAGGTAGTAAAATTGTCGATAAGCTCATATCACTTAGATTTTTGCACCTGTGTGTTTGTATGTGGGTGTGTGTGTGTGTGTGTGGTTAATGTTTCTCTGTAGGTGTGTACTAGGTGATTTGCTGCATTTTTGTGTGTGTGCATGTACGTACGTGTGTGTTTGAACGTGCTTCTGTCTGTCCATGGGACACAAGTTATTTTCATTGTTTTTATCTTCACTTAGCCACTTGGCGCAAGTAAGATTTTATACTTTAGCAAAGTTGTCTCGTGTGCAGTCATGCGTGCAAAAATATCAATAAAAATGTTACCAAAATATTTGTTGGAGAATACTCTATCAGGATATACCATTAAATTTGGGATTATAATTTTATGTTTTGAAGAGGACGGCATCAAAGTTGGGGGACATTTTTTTTTACTCACTCTGTAAATTGTTTTATTAGGGTTAGTCAATGAGGGGACTGTAACATAAAAGATACAATGAATACATATTGTTCATAAGTGTATAATCAAATAGCTACGGTTAACTGAAAAATTAATAGTAAACACGATGTAAACTATTTCCTTAAAACGAAGTGGGTCTTGTACAATAAATCCGTACGCTGTGTATTGAGCTGTGCGGGCATGACAATCACAAGCCGGTTCCGAATTCAATAGCATTACAAAGGCGCATTGAATTGCTGTTTGACTTAATTTTACGGAAATAGATTATACCGTGTTCTTATCTCTTATTTTGCAGCCTTGGTCTCATAATGGAGATTCAAAATTATCAAACTCACGAATATTTCGCAAAGTTTGTCCACATTGTCATAACTCTGACAGACAATTCGATTTCATAGTCGTTGAGTGCTCGACGATTTGCCATCCATTCAGCAATGAACGGCCAGCCGAATACAAACTGGATATCTTCGGTATGAGTTGCCCCGAGCCAGCCCGGACCGGATCCTTCTGGTCCCGACTGGAAGTACGACCTGTGCATGAAAGAAGAAGAAATAAAAGATAAGAAGAAAATAAAAATGACTACAATTTCAATCTTTTCACAATTCTGCAAATGAATAGATGAATTAGGTTTCGCTCGTCAAAGAACTATTGTAGATTCATGATTGATATACAAAATCATCATTAAGTCATTAAAAAAATATTGTTAACACAACAGTATTAGTAATCATATATTTTTTTTTATTATTCATAACATAACCTTAATGCTTCCTCCCCCCCCCCCCCCCCAAAAAAAAAAAACCCACACACACAAGAAACAACGTTACCCACGTGCTAGGAGCGTGTGTCATGAAGTATTGGAAAACCGCGTCTCCTGATTGGGCATGAGCTCTGATCACGTGGTCGGTGGGACACGAGAACCGCTGGTCCCCAACCGCACCGGTGAACGCCGGAAGATAGTCTGCGCTGGTATTATCGGCCTGTGTCCAGTCAATGTACTGCTGATCCACAGATCTCAATACAATATCATCCTTGTTACCGTATAGAGCTTTTGGAAGTTCTGTGTTGTATATGAAAAATGGCATCGTTGGGACTTCGTCACCCTGGAAGTTTCCGAATATATCTTTGGCGGCAATGTAACCCTCGTCTCGGTTATAACCCGCCAAGATTGGGGCATTCTTGAAGGAACCTGATGTGTAAAGGTTGGCTGGTGTGTCCTTCAGAAATACGCCATCAACACGAATGTAGCTTCGAGGATACACCTAGAATGAAACATTCAATGCAAGAATATTCAACATTGCGAATGATTAGAATAGTTAGCGGCTATTTCTGGATTGTTTCACTCCACTGTGGGCTCATTTTTAGGATGCATAACGTGTCGAAAGACATCATGCATCAGCTAAAGTCACTCACATGTAAAAGAATGATTAAAGGGCATTTGAATATGCGATTGCATTGGGTTTATTTCCATTATAAAACTTTATATATGCATTTGATTGTGGTCCCTAACTTTTGTTGAGTAGTGTATTTTGTCAAAATCACATTATATCATGCTTCAGTCGATGTTTTACCATCTACTTTAGATCAAGATAACGTTAATTGGAAAGAGAAAAATGCACGGAGTATTTTGAGCCCATTTCCACTGCAAATGTGACCTTGCATTCTCAATTTAGAGCAGGTTGAATGTAGCAAATTCCTGTGATCCTTGAATTAGCAACACGAACAAATTTACAAAATCACAATTCTGCATCAGCCTTTTCGGGATTTTTTTTTCAATTTTTCACAAAATCTGTATTGGATGATATTATATCTACCAAAAAATCACACCATTTTAGAGGTGTAAAAATAATACATGTTGCCAGCAATTTTAGCATTCATCCATTACCAAGATGAATTTTCATTTCCCAAAAGCTCTGCTCCTCTATGAGTATCACAAAAGGAATAGTTCATGCGCAGAAAATGGAAATAGGAAATGCATATTCAGCTTTTATTGTACGTATGCTCTCCATAATTTATTTATACATGCATGTGTTACGAGCCATTTAAATACCTCTCTTTTGTTCAGAACAGTCACGCTCAAATAATGTGCCTACTAGATAATTCCCCATGCATGTGCAACCGAAATAGCAATTTATATGGTTTATAATTATGCACTCTAAAAAGGATATTAATTAAAAATTTCATTCGTACTCCAGATCGGGGGAAACAGGTTTAGATTTGTGGGAACATGTTGTTATCTTTGAAATTATGAATGTATGAAAGAATGATAAAATAAAATAATAATATATTATCCAACAAGAGTTTAAAAATAACATAGATCCGTGCTCATAGCATGTAGGTTTTGGGTAGTAAAATGATCACTCTCCACTCGCCGAATGGAGCTTTGTATGATATAAGCTTTTACGTCATTTCTCCTTTTTTGTGTGCGGTAGAAAGTGATATCATTCACATCACATTTTTAATGGAAGCACCTGTAGAACAGAAACACTCATGAGACTGTACACTTTAATTAATCAAAGAGGACGGTTAATAACTAAATTGCTAAAAGGGAAACATGACGGAAGCATAAATCATTCATGAAGGTCTTCTCGTCAATCTGTACAAACAATCTACTACTTCATGAGATGGGAATATTCTGATTTCATTATACACCCAACCTGCATGTTTCTGTGTACATTTTAGTGTATTGAGCCTTCTTGATTTGATAACAGAAAGCACGGATTCCATCAATACAACAAAACACTTATATATGCATCTTTTATGAGGGACTGGTAATTTCTAAATTATTCATATACATCATATGAACGCAAGCACTTGCCAGAAAGCACTTTCGACATTCGCAGCGTAGGTAAACAATAATAGTGTTCAATTTATTATTCAAATAAAGTTTAATGGAAGCAAATTAAATGGAATATGTTACTATAGATGCACCTGCCAGAAAGCATGCATTAGAGTCTCGGCGTCAACCGCACGCAAACAATCTACAAGTTCCTGAGAGTCCGAAAAGTCGCATCCAACTTGACCTCCAAGAGCTATCGCTTCCTGTCGATCAGCTTCCGGGTCATGACGAAATGCCCACGGCGATAGGGATGTTCCACTCTATATATATTTTTTTTTCGAAGAAGGGGTATAATGTTTTATATCAATGTATCAATAGGAAATATTAAAGAACTAGTCATATAGAATGCTTGAATCAGATTAAAAAACATTTTACTCTATACCGGTATACGGATACCAATATTATTTAATCAATGTATAAAACTAATGATACATTCAATTTGAAAATGCACACAACTTAGGGCGTACAACTTTTCTGAGACTACAATTTCCAATATACTATTACCGTATTAGACACAATAAGCAATAGCGTACAATTTGTCTTAAGATTGAATTGAAAATTTCTTTAGGATTCGTATTCATAATCCTAGTCCAAAACCAATATAAATTATAAGAAACATTCATCATATTACATGTTACTTGATGACCACTGAATTATTGACTTGCAAACGCGATTATTGCCAGGTACCTGAGCATGCCCCACTCTCCCAGCAAGGATATTCTTTAAATGACAAAGGAGACATGTGTGTCTGAAAATTCGGAACAATTTCGAATTATTAAATTGGCTATATAAATGCACTACATCGTTCTTTTGAGTTATTTTATTCAACTGAATCTTATTCAAATGATGATTTACCTCTGTCTATTCTATTCTTCGAGTACACCAACTTAGGCGTCGTACTGAATCAGATGAAAAAAAGAGAAAATTTCTCCGGATACTAGTATACGGTATGAAACTGAATTATTAATTTCATCTCGCTAATTACGACAGTATTCATTCATGGATCGGCGCCTTTACAAACCTGCATGATTGCTTGGCTAAAAAGATGTTTACTTCCTTCAGAGATGAGATGAAAGTCCACACTTGCAGCTCCAGCGCTCTCTCCAAACAACGTCACTTTGTTCGGATCACCTCCAAAAGCTGTAAAATCACAATTAAAAAGACAACTCTAAGGGCCCTTAGAATAATTCATAACATGAATGATCATTAATGTCGTGCCATTTCCGTTAGTATTAATAACAATCCACTTCTTTCTTTCCCTCGCAAACAAACACACATACACACACACATACACACACACATACACACACACACACACACCCACACACACACACACACACACTCTCTCTCTCTCTCTCTCTCTCTCTCTCTCTTTCTCTCCCTCCTTTTACACTTTAACAAAAAAAATTGTTATCACGTTTCTAATTAAATTTACGCACACGTTTTAATACTTTGGCAAACAATAACAAAACATTTCTTTGATTGCCCAACAAGTACCGTTTTCGAAAAAGGATCACTTCATCGATTTTAAACATATCTTTTTTTTAAATTATCATTCCTAATATTTCATTTCTCACACATTCAATGCAAAGAATAGACTTAGAATGTATAAACAAAAGCTAAGAACTTTTCAAAATGACTTTTCAGAATGTATTTGATGTGCCAATAAATTAGTTTACTGCCACTGTACTGCGAGCAGATGAGACAAAATAAACAGCTTCATTCAAGCTTCATGATCACAAGATAATTCCTAACCTGTTTATTCACTGAACAGGTGCATCACCCATATCTCCACACAATAAGAGGGAATTGAATTTATTTTGTGTGCATCTAGCAATTGTGAATGCGTCAATGGAAGGTGTTTGAATTTTCCTAATTATTTGTCCCTTCTGCCCACAGTATGTGCTTTTATTTTATTATTATTCATTTTTTCATTCATTTTTTATTTATTTTATTCATTAAAATAAAGAG
The DNA here is from genome assembly GCA_036244855.1 of Temnopleurus reevesii. NCBI lineage: Eukaryota > Metazoa > Echinodermata > Echinoidea > Temnopleuroida > Temnopleuridae > Temnopleurus > Temnopleurus reevesii. The sequence goes on from BQKZ01003563.1 coordinate 29,449, forward strand.
ATATAAATTAGGTTGACCCATTTACATAAATTGCCGTGAACGGCCCTGTACATTTGTACAACAATGCAAAATATGAGATAAGCCAAGCATGACATACACTATTCCGTAAATTTCTTACCAGCAATGTTCTCCTGTATCCACATGAGGGCAAGTTGTTGATCAAGAAGACCGTAATTCCCCGTGGCAACGTCATCTCCTTGACGCAATGAATAGAATCATACTTTATAGAATTATACTGTTCGAAAGAGGATTATATAGGAACATTTTGTTACCTATAATAGAATTCTTGTGAATAAAACGCGTCGTATCTTCTTTACGTGCTAAGAATTTTAAAGGGTTCCAATATGTCCGGGTGTGAAATATGGTACACGCATAAAACCCTTGAATATATTTTTATTATTATTATAGGAGTGTAAATCAAAACAAATTTCTTTTAATATTATGAAAAATAACTTTTTTTCAGACGTTATCGAATTTGCATTCAGATAATCATCAGGCATATTGTTGATATTGCAAATGTGCAATCCTTTTGATAATATTTTCCATTCAAGATTCTTATTTCTTGTTCGACTTAAACGATTTAAACTTCTTCCGTCAAATAGAGTGGATTATAGATAACTGATCCGTACGCCGTTTATTCAAATGTGCGAACACAACAATAAAAAAAAACGGTTCTGATTTGAATAGCATTAAGCCCCGGTCACATAGGACCCCGGAAGCAATACGATTCACCCTGACTCTTGGTTAATTCACAGTTAAATGCCTCAAAACAACGAGTCGGGGTGAATCGTGTTGCTTCCGTGGTCCTATATGTGACCGGGGCTTTACAAAAGCCCATTAAATTGGCCTTCGACTTAATTTTACGGAAATAGTTTATATCGTGTTGACTGTTGTTTTTAGTTTGTCTGTTTTTGTATATAATCAAAGCAATCATTGTTTGCCTTTTTGTGAAGAACTCTTTGCATATTTTTTGCATTTCTTTCATAAAATACATAAATCTGCATGTTTTGATGAGGACATCGTAATAAATGCACACCTGTATTGAAGACACTCCAGACCATGAGTCGGTAGTTGATTGTGACGACGATCACATCCCGACCCACAGCGACCAGGGGGACACCGTAGCGACCATAGGAAGACGCCGTACCGATTGAAAAGCCACCTCCATGTATCCATATCATTACTGCGGCATTGGTAGGCTGTGAAAAGGAATGGTCTCGGTCGTTATGGTTGACTTGGAAAACATTCCATCAGAAATTATGTAAGATATTGAGAATTTGAAAATATATAAAATACTAAGAATTTGAAAAAAAATTAATGAAATTTCGATATTGACCGAGCATAATAAGACTGCTTTTAAGGTACAGGTACAACGATACGTTGTATATTACCATTTTTGGCACATTCCCATATGCTTGCACTGCCCATCCCCAGTCCTCCACACCTTACCCCGGTTCGTCGGTCCATGTTGTCGTACGTATATACGTACATTGAGTTGAAACCAGAAGTTTTGATATCAGATACCATTCTTTCACACACTCACATCATTAAATGCCTCGAAAATGATAGTTCTTGTTCAGTTAATTTCATGGTTCTATAAAGTATGAAAATCAAGAAACTCGATGTTCTTAAAAATCGATAATGGACTTCACATTTTGCAAAGAAATAAAAATAAACATTTAGCATTTAACCATTGGGGGGTACATCTCACATCATCACTCAAGATATTAGTTTATATTAAATTGTTTCCATCTTCATGCATTCGTTTCTTTTTAAGTCGCAGGTGAAATTGTGAATTTTGTTTGTTTGTTGTTTTATTTCTAGTTATTGTTTCAATGTATTTGTTTGTTCGTTAAAATACAAACCATTCAAGAACAGGATATACGATGCTTACACGCGGATGTTTGACAAAGACATTCAAATAGAGACAATCTTCACTCCAACCATCGACTTCGTCGCTGAGTTGAGCACAAGCCGGTCTGTAGTAAGTGGCGTTCCACACACCAGTCCATGGCGCTTTTGGCGTGGCTGGGGCGAACCGAGTGGGAGGGTTCTCCGCAAAAGGGATGCCCTATACAAAGAATATTTTTCAGAAGAGAGAGAGGGGGAGAGAGAGAGAGAGAGAGAGAGAGAGAGAGAGAGAGAGAGAGAGAGAGAGAGAGAAAGAGAGAAAGAAAGAACACAAGTATCTATCATAACATTTTACTCTATACCGGTATACGGATACCATTATTATTTAATCAATGGATAAAACTAAAAAAATAACAAAGTAACAAGTTTTCCCCCTAATTAAAAGTATCATAGGCAGGATTTAAACTACTGTCGTGAAATAAAGTGGGTCTTGGACAATAGATCCGCACGCCATGTGTTAAACTGAGCGGACACAACAATCGAAAGCTGGTTTCGATTTGAATAGCATTAACAAAGAGGCATTGAATTGGTGTTCTTTCGGAAATAGTTTATATCGTATTCATAGCTTTTTAACGCGTCTGCTAACACTATTAGCAGACAATGCTAATTAGCAACGATCTGATCATTAGTTTATGTGTAAAATTAAAAATATTCCCATATTGAAAGAAACAAGTATCAAGAAAAATGCCACTTTTAGAAAATGTCAAGTGTATTTCCATGAGTACTGTGTAGCAAAAGTAATGTAAATAACGGTTCTAACGTATCATATTGGATCATGCTGAGTTTTACCATAGACATGGTTTTACACACTAACTAGCCAGATAATTGAGAGACATTATTTGCTTATTTTTTGTAACTGGACATTTTTCCATTTAATCAATTTCAATAAGGGGGAACAACTTTTTTTGTATCACAAAACTGAATTAAAAGTGCCATAAAATTAATACCATCGTCATCGTTATCATCATCATCATCATCATCATCATCATCATCATCATCATCATCACATATCAGCATGATGTAATTCAATAGCCTACTTCATGGGTGCATGGGGGGGGGGCTGGGGCGCCAGCTCCCCGGGTCAAAGCTAGGGGCGCCAAACTTGAGGGTAAAAGGGCGCTAAAAATGCTGTAGGATTGCCAAATTTCACGTGAAGGCCATTTTCCCCTGTCAGCCCAGTTTAGCTTCCGGGTGTGCAAAATTGAAGGTACCTGCCCCTTTGTTTTCCTTCTTAGCTCCTCGAAGGAGGGAAGGGGGCTAAAAAAAAGTCCCTTGGTCTCAAAATCCGTGGTGCGCGCATTTACTTGTCAATCTAAATTTGAAAAAAAAATCTTAAATGTGGTACGCGGTATACAAACTTCATTCTTCAAAGTCAGTATGGCTATATTATTGACAAAAAGTTTGCATAACAATGTGATAAATCCTCAAAACTCACCAAATATGCGTCTATCTCTGTGGAAACACCGATGAAACGATCTTCTTCAAAATCAACTATGTTCCCCCTGACTTTACCTTGATTAGGTATGGTGGTCTCACGTTGGGCATATACAGCACCGATGGTCAATAAAACAATTATTATAATTCGTAAATCGTGTAAATTGGAACCAAGTAATGAAGATAAAACATTCGCCATTTTGTTAAATCTGATCAATCTACATGACAACACTGACAATGTAGTATTTCAGTTTCAAAGATTGGTTTTATAGATCTGTTTATAGCCTCTCTTGATGTTGTTTGTTTATTCCAAACCAACGATTAAAGTCTACTTTTATCTGATTGCGGACGTGCCTGCAAACAAATTACACTCAACGTACTATTTTTTTTAATCCGATGTCCTTGTGCCATGCTAAATTTTATCTTGATATGTCTCCAATTTTTTTACATAATAAAACAAGTTTTGTATTTTGTTCGTCACAAATTACAAATACCACATAAATTAAAATTCAATGTGTATTCAAAAGGTGCGTACATTGCAAAGGCATGCAAAATTAAAAATGTCATGTTATGACAGTTTAATGTTCTCAGTAATGATTTATGATGTAATCTTATTTTACGTCCGACAAAGTCACTTTATATTCTAAACTCTTTCAATCCATTCTTTGGTGACCCTTACTTGACAACAATAGAATAATTAGAACCCACCCCCCCCCCCCCTTGACGTGTCCTTCAATTAGAGAGGTTAGATTTAAGGAAAAAAGCTAAATATATAACTTTTACTTCAAATTATCATTAAGCTTCACATTTGCAGGGCAATTATCTTGGAAAATAAAGTAAAAAGTACACGTATTGTATTTTTTTCCTTCAAATATTATACCAACTTATTTTTATATAGATGGCTTTTAATTTGGAGTAAGCATGCAGAATTCGTTCAAAGGAACATTTATGATAAATGTCCATGCAGTTGCATGTCTTTGCTTCAAGCATGGTGAATCGATGATTGACGAAATCGTAATCAAAATCAGAGCGTACCCATCTTTAGGCCATTTCCATTCTAAAATGCTCAAATTTAAAAATTCCAGGTAGCATTTAAGCAGGTCTTGATAAAATTGTTCTTGAAAAAGATAATAAAAATGCATTTTCCACCTTTCACTTCTCGTGAAGATCAGATTTTATGCTACACATAATTTGAGATTTTGAGAAAAAACACAAATCTGACGGGGTTCAAATATCTTTGCAAATGTTAAAAAAAAAAAAAAAATTTCGATTAAAAAACCCTTAATGTAATTTGAAAGTCCATCATTGCCTGCAATACAACATTTAAAATTTGATAATTGAAGTTCGATAGCTTTTGAGCAATCTGTATTGATTTCATTATTTATATGTAAGTAAAATGGTATCAGTGCGAAAATTAGCAAACTCTCAAACAACAAAGAACAAGGACAAGCAAAGAAAAGAGTTCAGTAAAATTGTATCATCGGTTCTACAACCGTTTCTTTATCAACATTTTAATAAAATGCTTTAATCAACATGTTTATACAGGTCCGTAACCGGGGATGGAGGGTCTCGTCACTCTTGTCGGTTATTTTTGTCACTCTTGTTGCTCTTGTCACTCTTGTCAGCCACTGTTATCGCTCTTGTAACTCTTGTCATTCCTGTCGCTCTTGCCACTCTTGTCGCTCTTGTCACTCTTGTTGCACTTGTCAATCTTGTCACTCTTGTCACTCTTGTCATTCTTGTCACTCATGTCACTCACTCTTGTCACTCTTGTTATTTTTGACACTCATGTCACTCTTGTCACTAATTCTTGTCACTATTGTCACTCTTGTTACTCTTGTCACTAATTCCTGACACGATTGTCACTTATTCTTGTCACTCTTGTCCCTCCTGTCACAAGTGACTCTTATTCTTGTCACTCCTGTTACTCATGTCACTCATGTTGCTCTTGTTACTCTTGTCACTAATTCTTGTTACTCATATGTTACTTTTGTCACTAATTCTTGTCACTCTTGTCCCCCTGTCACTATTGTCACTTATTCTTGTCACTCATGTTACTCTTGTCTCTAATTCTTGTCACTCTTGTTACTCTTGTTACTCTTGTCACTAATTATTGTTACTCTTGTTACTCTTTTCCCTAATTCTTATTACTCTTGTCACTAATTCTTGTCATTCTTGTCACTTTTGTTACTCTTGTCACTAATTCTTGTTACTCTTGTCACTAATTCTTATTACTCCTGTCACTAATTGTTGTCACTCTTGTCCCTCCTGTCACCATTGTCACCTATGCTTGTCACGCCTGTTTCTTTTGTCACCCTTGTCACTAATTCTTGTCACTAGTGTCCCTCCTGACACTATTGTCACTTATTCTTGTCACTCTTGTCCCTCCTCCCTCCTGTCACTATTATCACCTATGCTTGTCACACCTGTTACTCTTGTCACTAATTCTTGTCACTAGTGTCCCTCCTGACACTATTGTCACTTATTCTTGTCACTCTTGTCAGTGACTCTTATTCTTGTCACTCCTGTAACTCTTGTAACTCATGTTACTCTTGTCACTAATTCTTGTTACTCATGTTACTATTGTCACTAATTCTTGTTACTCATGTTACTCTTGTCTCTAATTCTTGTCACTCTTGTTACTCTTGTCACTAATTCTTTTTACTCTTGTTACCTTTGTCCCTAATTCTTATTACTCTTGTCACTAATTGTTGTCACTCTTGTTACTCTTGTCCCTAATTATTATTACCCTTGTCACTCTTGTCCCTTCTGTCACTATTGTCACTTATTCTTGTCACTTCTGTTACTCTTGTCACTCTTGTTATTCTTGTTACTCTTGTAACTAATTCCTGACACTATTGTCACTAATTCTTGTCACTCTTCTTACTATTGTCATTCCTTAGGGACTTTCGCATGATTGTGTTATGCGCTATATAAAAGTGTTTCATTATTATTATTATTATTATTACTCTTGTAACTAATACTGGTCATTCCTATTACTCTTGTCACTATTCTTGTCACTCCTAGTTTTGTCACTCTTTACACTTATTCTTGTCACTAATTCTTGTCACTCTTGTTACTCTTGTCACTAATTCTTGTCACTCTTGTCCCTCCTGTCACTATTGTCACTTATTCTTGTCACTCCTGTTACTCTTGTTACGAATTCTTGTTACTCTTGTCACTCTTGTCACTAATTCTTGTCACTCTTGTCCCTCCTCTTACTACTGTCACTTATTATTGTCACTCCTGTTACTCTTGTCACTCCTGTTACTAGTATCACCAATTCTTGTCACTCTTCTTACTATTGTCATTCCTTTACTCTTGTAACTAATACTGGTCATTCCTATTACTCTTGTCACTATTTTTGTCCCTCTTGTTATTCTTGTCACTCATAGTTTTGTCACTCTTTACACTTATTCTTGTCACTCCTGTTCATCTTGTCACTAATTCTTGCCACTCTTGTTACTCTTGTCACTAATTCTTGTTACTCTTGTCACTAATTTCTTGTCAATCTTGTCCCTCCTGTCACTATTGTCACTTATTCTTGTCACTCCTGTTACTCATGTTACCAATTCTTGCTACTCTTGTCACTCTTGTCACTAATTCTTGTCACTCGTGTCCCTCCTGTTACTATTGTTACTTATTCTTGTCACTCCTGTTACTAGTATCACTAATTTTTGTCACTCTTGTCCCTCCTGTCACTAATGTCACTGATTCTTGTTACTCCTGTTACTCTTGTCACTTATTCTTGTCACTTTTGTCATTCTTGTCTGTTATTCTTGTCACTCCTGTCACTCTTGTCACTCCTGTTACACTTGTCACTAATTCTTGTCACTCTTCTTTCTCTTGTTACTCTTGTCATTCCTTTACTATTGTAACTAATTCTGGTCATTCCTATTACTCTTGTCACTATTCTTGTCCCTCTTGTAACTCTTGTCACTCCTAATTTTGTTACTCTTTATGTAACGGACGAAACGTCCTTTTTTCCCTTTTTGATTGGTAAATTACTTTCACCATAGGTTGGGTGTATGTCGGGCAATTTTCTAGAGGGCGTAAGTGAGCATCTGATTTTCCGTTTGGGAAAAAGGTTGGAAGACCGTGAGGTTCCACCGTTATTTGTCTCTTTTTGAGGAGCCCAAAGTCGTAAGTAGAATATTGTAAAACTATTGCTTTATAAGAAGGTTAATAATGATTTGGATGATAAAGATGACGAAATATTGGAATGTTAAAAGGTATAGATTTGATGACGAAAATTGACAGGTAGATCTGTTTGATATAAGATAATGTAATGTACACGTGTAATGTACAACTCGATACGAATAATGCATTTCGGGAAAGTAGGTCACGTAAATGAGTGCCTAGGTCGGCCATTTTGTTTTATGCTGAAAGTTAGGTTGGGGACATAACTTTCTATGATATAGTAAACGAGAAGTTTGATTACCCAGTCAGGGATGTATATGACCTTGTCAGAAATGTTAAGCAAGTTTGGTGAAGTTTCACCTGTATATTTGAAGATAATTTACATAGCAGAAATATTAAGCATTCCAAGGGTACTTGTATGGGTTAGTGTCATGATGTACGAAGTATGATGATCTACTCCATTGAATTTAAGGATGCACTCTTATAGATTGAATTTTCTTTGTGGATGTGATATGTAAAGCCAGAATATAGCTTTGGTGAAGCTTCTAATTGAGATGTGAATTAGTGCTTGTTCATACAGTTGAGCCTCATTATAAGATATATACATACCGACACCACAAATTCATTGTATGATAATTGTGTCGAAGGTTCTTGTTATTTTGAGGATCCACTGTATATCCAGGCATTTATATTTAAGGCATTTATAATGATAGCCAGTGCATAGTTTCAGAGATCAAATCCCTCTGAGAATTTTGTTTTGTTTTTGTTGTGCAGTTGGCTCATATCTAGCGCCCCCTCTATGTGGCGAATCAGAATTGACCTATTTGAGGTTGATATTTTCTTTATACTAGGTCAGAAATTGTTTGATATTAATCAAGTCGAAATAGAGGAATTTTCTTTACAAATCCAAATTTATACACTGGCTTTGAGAAAATTATATACACTCAGAATAATGACACGTTCATTGTTCATTTATGCCTAATCAATATTTATTAGGATGAAAGTTGACATGGCAATACAGTCGAACCTCGTTGTAGAGAAATTCCATGATTATAACAGACCTTTTGTGACAAGAGTTGAATTTGTTGGTCAACAAGGTTCCACTATATAATATATTGTACGATATTGGCATATTTCCTCCAATATTAATTTGATGTTTCTTTCTGTGTTTTTCACAATAAATGCAGGTTGAACTGCGTAGTATGAGAGCAGCTTTCGTCTACGTGGTCTCTCATTTTGGGGTAGCGGGACTCACGATCTGTCCGCCACACTTTACACTTATTCCTGTCACTCCTGTTACTCTTGTCACGAATTCTTGTTATTCTTGTTACTCTTGTCACTAACAGGGCTGTGGCATGATACGGTGAGAAATATGACAGACATGGGAATATATATTTATTTTAATTAAATGTCATAGACTACTAATGACTAAAATATTTAATTGAAGTTATTATTTTGGTATATCCGAGGTACAGAACAAGATGTAAGCATAATTGTAAAATATGCAAAAGTAATTTTCAATCTTTATAAAAAGATTTGAATGCATCAATCAGATGGATACCGGATATAGGGACACTATCATTTGCAAATCGTAGACCATCGTAAGATTGCTCCGACTGATCCGACTTCCTCATGACTCGGAGCCGCTTTAGTGTTCCTTCAGATGAGAAAGCATAAATTGTGCAATATTCTCAATGTTTCTATTCCATTGTGAGTATTCAAAATCCTAATGAAATATTGTATTTGTGTTCAAATACTTCTGAGGGATGCAATGACACATTCGTTTAAAAACACTCGGGCCATAAGCCGATGATAGGGTCTGGAGTGGGTTTTATACATCATTGTTGAATGACGTGTTTACAATCTAACATGTAACCGATTGTTGGTACTCTTCAAAAACGATCCTCCATTGCTCGATATCATCTTGCCACATCTCAAATTCTCGGCGCCATTCCTGATCATCGTCGGGTATGCTCTCTGAAAATGGAAAATATATATATATTTTTAATTATTAACTTTAATTCAATTGATAATAAAAAAAAATTTCTTTCAACAACAAAAATAAATCGATACAAAATAGCAATTTACAATTGTAATCAAATTACAAGGTAATTAGAACATGAGTCATTGAGGTAAACAAATTGAAGGCAAAGGGCGCAGAGCCAGAAGTGGAGCTTGGGTTGGATGTGCCGACAAATACAACAAAGGGAATAGGCCTACAATACATATGCAATACATAGCCTACTTAATAGAATAAGAACAACAGAGAGGGGGCAAAGGAAGGGCGGAAAGAAGGCTGCAACAGACCATCAGATAGTTTGAAATTTGCTAACAAACAAGATATACATCATAAAATCGTTCTTTGGGAAACATATTTTTCATGTTAAAATAAATTAGCATCAGTCCATTAACGATGTTCATCTGACATCTGACTTTTACTTCATTTGTTAATAGTTGACAAAAATATCCACCAATCAGAGTCGAGATAATAAACCAAGGAGCTAATTATCCTATACAAAATCACCTTTATCTCTGATTTTCTTGAAAATTATAATAATAATGATGATAATAGATGCAATTCATATAGCGTACGTATACACTCTGCTGAGTGCTCAAGGGGCTTTTACATTATTATTACACTAGCTTTAGTCCGGCCACCACCAGCGCATTTGGCATTTCAAGGAATAAATATTCATACCGGGTACCCATTCACCTCACCTGGGTTGAGTGCTGCACAATGTGGATGAATTTCTTGCTGAAGGAAATTAACGCCATGGGTGTGATTCGAACCTACGATCCTCTGGTTGAAAGGCGAGAGTCATGACCACTACACCACGGCGCCTTCATTGACATTATAACTGTTATCATCATCTTCTTCATGATTGTCATCATCATCATCACCATCACCATCATCACCACCACCATTATCATAATTACCATCACCATCACATTGATGTTCGCCTGAAAGATGGGTGTTTATCAAAATCATTTTACTTATCGATTATGGAACCTTACTTACGGACAACACCAAGAAGATTTGGCAGGAATTTATTCCAGAAAGCGCATTCTTTCGCTCGGACTGCTCGACCAATAGGGAGATCCAAGGAAAGCTCTTTGTATTCCAATTCAGGGATTTTGTACAAAGGCCAATGGTAGTCACCTTCCGTGGCTGGTTCTGAAGTCGAATTCATCTTACCAGGATGACTGTTAAAAAGAATTGAGGCGGATTCGAAGAACCATGTTAAAGAATTAAAGATGTGGGTTTGGATTCAAAACTAGCTGTGATACGGAAATACATTTCTGATAATCCCCCCCCCCCAAAAAAAAAAAAAAAACTATTATGAATCAGGTACAATAGATTGAAAGAATGAAGAAAACTTCATTATCTAAGGACATGATTAAATATTTTCATTCATTCACTAATCGTTCGGTTATCGTTCCCCAAACGCTTGGGGAACTTGCATTTTATCCTACTGACCATTTGGGAACACTTTTGATTTCCAACTTACTTTAATCTAACTCCTTAAAAAGTTTTTCTTCTTAGTCGATGGTAAAATAATTGAAGTGTAAGGTGTACCAAATGGTGCTTTAAGCATAGAGATCCATTACTCTAACACCAATTTGATTGTTTCTCACTGTATTTTCAATCTGAATGGTTTTAAGATAGTATGTTCACTTTAGCACTGCCCACACACGGTTTCAAAGATGCCCCCCCCCCCTCCCCCGCAATGACTTACGAATACTTAGCAAAGTTGGTCCACATGGTCATGACTTTGACAGACAGTTCGATTTCGTTGTCATTCAGAGGTCTTCGGTCAGCCATGAATTCAGGAATAAAGGGCCAGCCGAATACAAACTGGAGATCTTCAGCATGAGTCGCCCCGAGCCAGCCCGGACCGGATCCTTCTGGTCCTGTCTGGAACAATGATCTGTTGGATTGTTAGATGGGATCATCATAGAAATATAGTGGAAAGAACAGTACACTTACCTCTGCAAATACTGATAGATACAATTGAATTTGTTGAACTCTACCTTATGCCGTTTTACATGAATTTCAACTTAATGTAGTTTCTCAAATTTCTTACGGTTAAAATTAATCACAGCTCATTTTAAAAACCATTAAAACAGAACGGATAAGGACGCTCTATAAATCCGAAATATTATTATTATTATTATTAACAATTCTGACAGTGTTTTGCGCAAGTATACACTAACCATTTAAGAAAAACTTATTGTCTTATGACTGTGCAATTATATGAATACAGACCCTTATATCAACAATTATTGTTCTTCAGATAACTGGTAAGTGAGGCACAATAACACTGTTTTGTTATATTATCAGATTGTTGCATATCTGTGAGACGTGACATTTCATTCTCGATGATCATGTAGACATTTGAGGTGAGCCTTTGTCAGGTTGTGGGTAGAGTGGTGTTTCATGTCAATACCTCCTAATTGTCATACCTTCTGAGCTTTAATTTCGGCATGCAAGCTAATATACTTACGTGCTCGGCGCGTGCGTCATGTAATACTGAAAAACCGTGCCTCCTGATTGGGCATGAGCTCTGATCACGTGGTCTGTGGGACACGCGAACCGCTGATCCCCAACCGCACCAATGAATGCATGTAAATAGTCTGCGCTCGTATCGTCAGCCTGCGTCCAGTCAATGTATTGCTGATCTACAGATCTCTGTACGATATCATGGCTGATGTCGTAAAGATAATTCGAAAGTTCTGTGTTGTACATTAAAAGGGACATGGTAGGGGCTTCATCACTCTGGTATTCAGGGAAGACGTATCGAGCATAGTACGAGCCTTCGTCTTGGATAAAACCCGCCAAGATTGGCGCTTTCTTGAAGGAACCCGATGCATACAGATTGGCAGGTGTGTCCTTCAGAAATACTCCATCAACACGAATGTAACTTCTACTATAGACCTGTAAGAATGTGATATGATTAAGATAGAGAGATTAAATCATATAATGGACGTCATTGAGCAGTGCACTAGGCAATCAAACTAAAAGTTGTCCTGAACATTTTAATAATTTTAGCAGACAAGGATAATCATATTCATCCTTTGATTATCCCATATACGGTTTATTTTCATATGTATTGTATGCCCATGCCATAGATTCGGGGGACAGAACGAATTAGTTACTCTTCATTCAATTTTTATAAAATTCCATAATGTGTAATTTTTAATTTTCTCATAATCAACAATTGTCCATGAGTTAATGTGAAAAATATGAATCTCAAGACTTGTCGTTTCCATTTAATAATACATTCATACATGCCTGGCGCAGTGCCCAGATTTTTCGTTTTGTAAGCTATTGTATGGTTTCATTCAATTACCATCCCGGAGCTGTATACTATGAAAGTGTTCATTTAATTAATTTCTCTATAAGCATAACATGAAAATCTGCCTTTTTAGGCTACTTATAACCAAACATTCGATGCACTGGGGGAAAATAGTTAAACTTGTTGGTAATTAATTCTTGTACACTTGATGAAAAGAGATACGGAGAAGAACCTGCGAAAATGCGTTCAGGAGAGTCTGAGCGTCAACCATACGCAAACAATCTACAAGTTCCTGAGAGTCCGAAAAGTCGCATCCAACTTGACCTCCAAGAGCTATCGCTTCCTGTCGATCAGCTTCTGGGTCATGACGAAATGCCCAAGGAGATAGAGATGTTCCACTCTGTGATTAAGCGTAGAATTAACAAAGGCGGTTGCATCAATTCAAGAAATTTTCACTTTCTTATATATATACTCTAAAAGAGATTTCTGTGTAATCACGTAATTTAATACATAGTTACATTCCAGAGACGTTCCGGGATCCCTCTATCCACAAACTACTTAAAAGTTTGTAAAATCATTACATAGTTGATTGTATGAAAATATATTTATTAAATGGATCACGGTATTACCCCTGATGTGAGTCATATTTATTATCAATGGTTGTATCTTCATGTAGCATATGGATCATTTCCTCCGGATGATTAGCTTTGAAATTCAAAAGTCTATATCTTCATAAGATATGAACATGTCAGAACTATTGCTGATTATAACATAAAACTCTTGTTTTTCTGCAAATTTATTATCCCGTTTAAGTATTCCATTCAATTCATTTTTTCTCATTTCAAGTAAAAATAAATATAAAGCAATATGATATTACAATAATCAAAACAGTCGAATCATCCATTAGAAATTTAAAAAAAAAATGAACGAGTGCCCCTCGCATACAACATTGATTGAAATTTGAATACACTTTTCGACAGTGCATGCATGTCATAATAAATACTAGCTAAACCTTTTAAATATTTGTTATCTTTGATCATATGGCGTTTTCAGTTTGATAACAATGTTCACTCTCGTTCTCAATGTAATAACGTTCAACCAAGAAATTCATTAGAGTTTTAAAAAAAATGTACGTATGACGACCTTTACCCCAAATTTCACACGTCGGGTATGCGTCGGTTAAAATGTCTTTGTTTGAGAGCCCCATTAGTAAAAAATGACAAATGCGTAATTTGACAGCAAGGTTGCTGTGCTAACATGTGTATGTGTATGAATTCTACCAAAGTGAAAAGGAAAGTGAAATATAGAAATTTATCGATTTCAACACTTTCTGGAAGAGCGGTATAATTGACTTGGATTGTATATATTTTTGCTTTCAACAAGAGACATAAGGTCCAAAAAATGTTTGGAGCCCTCTAATAGAATTTTGGAAAAATATCGTACGTCGGTCGGATTTTTTTTTTTTAGACATACAATTATTTTTAACGTAATTCAGAAAATAAGACTTGGAAGGGAGTGGAAAATCAAATACCATCTAAAAATGCCTGCTAAGGTTAACTGTTTTCCGCATGTTAATTTTTAATTTTGTTGTGACTTTTCAATCTGAAATGCATGAAAGAAATAAATAGTTCAGATCCTGCCATTTTCAGAGGGTCGGTCACTTGCAGGCATCTAATTACTAAGGGACCTGAACAAAAGGAGCCATCAACAAATCAATTTGCCGCCGAGCCAATACGTTGCAAACAGATGCTTCAAAATCCAATGATTGTAATTTGATTTCGCACAATCATATAGATTGACTTGGTGTCGGTAAATGCATTATTTATGATTGCACGTTTCTCGCTTTACAAACCTGCATGATTGCTTGGCTGAAAAGATGTTTACTTCCTTCCGATATGAGATGAAAGTCCACACTTGCAGCTCCAGCGCTCTCTCCAAACAACGTTACTTTGTTCGGATCACCTCCAAAAGCTGTAAATCACAAATTTCTGTCTAAATTTGACTGCTTTATCTTGAGTGTTATTGTTTGCTTCCCATATTCAATTATTTATTTTGACACTTTAGACCCGCGGGTTTGATCAATCTGAAATTTCTGTGCCCCCCCCCCTTTGAGAAGCTGAAAACCAAAACCAAAAAGAAAGAATGAAAGAAAGGTAATCACCAGCAAATTTTGCACCCTCAGGGCCTGAGCTAGGCTGACAAGCAAGCCCCAAACAAAAATGTTATCAGCTCAAATTTATTTTGCGCCCTCTTCTGCATTTTGGCATCCTTTTACTTCAAATTAGGTGCCCCTCACGATGCGCTCATGATCATGCTCAAAAGTTCATACCCATCCTGTCTCTTTAACTACTCCATTCATATCCACATACCATAAAAAGTCATTTTCTTCAAGACATTTATGTATTTCTAGTTACCAATTAGAGCGCTACACATAATATCAATGTGCGATATAATGTTTACTCTTGTGTTTTTAACGATCTTAAATACTAATTTACTTCAGCAATCGAAGAAAAATATAATCAGTAAATTAAAGATGAGACCTGCAATATTATCTTGGATCCACTGAAGCGCTAGTTGTTGATCAAGGAGGCCGTAATTACCAGTATAAACGTCGTCTCCTGTATTTCAGAAAAAGAGAGAATGCAGAAATAAATAATAATAATGATAACAATGATAATGATAATGAAAATAAAAATAATTCCAGAGGATACACGGCGCTGCTTATAAAGACATACATTAGGAATTATAGACACGGGTTTTGATATATTTCTTGCCAACCGTTCTAGAATATACATGAAACATATTCTTTTTTCTAAATTCAAGGCTTTCATGACAAGTAAATGGCAGAAAGTATGGGTATTGCTGCTTTTTTTCTTCTTACGAGCATATATTTTGTTCAGCTGTTGTGTTATTCACAGCATATTCCGGAACGGTTTACAGATAATGATAATGGGACATGAAGCGTAATGGCAAATTATTCAATTTTTTTCTTTCTGAGGGACGTCATTTTAGAATGAATTTCGTGCAAATACATACGCAGTGGCTACCCATTGCACTTCGTCAAACACACCCGAGGGATAAGCTATTGTTCAAAGACAATATATTGGCATCTGAAGCTTTCGTAAAGTGGAGCCATTCTGACGCCTCTATATTTAAATCTCTCAGTAGAACATGCGATACGTGTGCGGGGAATAGACTATATGAATGCAAAATATACTCTTAATAAACTATTTTTTCCATCGTCTAAATTCGACTCGAATCCTTAACCAGATTGATGTCATACTCTACTCAATTGAGTTACAAGAACATCAAGGAGAATTTTACTTTAAGGTGAAATAATGCTTTAATTACATAGTTTCTCACAGTTTTACGTAGTTTTACATAGTTTCTCACATAGTTTCTCACAAATGTTACTTCATGGGATTGTACAAAATATGGATATTATTGTCATTATATTTACAGGTTTTCTTTCTCATATTGCAAGTCTGTAACTAGGATTTTTGCGTGAGATTGTAAGTCTGCTTGATGATTTATCTACACGTATCTACACACTAAGAAATAAGGGTACAACTCTGCACCCCTAGGGGTACAATCCCATGTAACACCGGGTGAACCCTATGGGGTACAAGTTTGAACCCTAAATTTGAGGTGCAATTTTTGTACCCCAACCAAGGGTACAAGTTTGTACCCTATTGGAACACATTTGTACCCCAGGGATGCAAAATTGTATACCATTAGGGTACAAAATGAGATCTTTAGCGTTTGGCAAAAAAAGGAAAGGAAAGGATGTAGTTTACAGGCGTGTATCATCCAATTCCGAATATTTTACGCCAGAAGAAGAAGAGAGAAAGAGGGTCGCCATCTTAACGTTTCCATGCACCCGAAAGACGGTATGCGACCTGGTTTCGAACCCACAGGCAGGAACGAACCCAAAAGACTGTCCCGAACAAACCGATTTCAGTCGCACGCCACGTCTGTTCCGACCTTATTACGCAACTCGGTCTTAAAGTGTAACTTCACTCCTAGGCTACTGAAAAAAGGGTTCGTATTGCGGATTGTGTGCATTGTATACATACACACAACACATGCATACATTGATATGCGAGCGTGAGGTTTTCTCAGCGATATCGAGGNACTTTATCTTGAGTGTTATTGTTTGCTTCCCATATTCAATTATTTATTTTGACACTTTAGACCCGGGAAATTGATCAATCTGAAATTTCTGTACCCCCCCCCCCCCTTGAGGGTCTGAAAAGTAAAACAAATTAAAAGAAAGAAAGAAAAAAGTGATCACCACCTCCAATTGGCGCCCCGCTCAACAGATTTTACTGGAGCGGGGCTGACAAGCAAGCTAAAAAGAAAAAGGCTATTAGCTCAAATTCATTTCGCGCCCCCTTCTGCAATTTTGGCATAATTTTTAGTTCAAATTTGGTGATCCAAAGGGCCCCCGTAATAATATTCATATCCACATTTTATGTATAGTCCTTTTTCACCGCATTGTTTGAACCATTCAGAAAGACAAGCGTGTTTGTTTTTATGACCAATAAGGGCGCTACACATAATATTAATGTGCGATATAATGTTTACTCACATTCATTCCAAATCATGTGTGTTTTTACGATCTTGAATACTCATTTGCTTTAACAATCGGATAAAAATCTAATCATAAAATTAAATATGAGACCTGCAATATTATCTTGTATCCAGCGAAGGGCTAGTTGTTGATCAAGGAGGCCGTAATTACCAGTATAAGCGTCGTCTCCTGTATTTATGGAGAAGAGAGAATGCAGAGATGCCAACCGTTGTTGAATATGCATGAGGTGGTTTTTTTTTATGCAAATTCACAATGGCTGAGACTAAGGGTATATATTATTGCCATATTTTCTATCTCAAGCATTTATTTTGTTCAGCAGTGGCGTTTTTCACATTTTAATTGTGGTTTCATGCATATTTCGCGACGGTTGGCATCTCTGAGAATGATACAATAGGAAAATCTAGGATAAGAGATGAACTATTCAATCTTTTGGAAGGACGACATTAATTGTTCAAAACAACGGAATTTTCATGAAATGAATTTTCATGCAACTTGGTTTGTTGGTTGGCTTTATTTTTCGTACAAGAATAACAATGAAATCAATATACAAATCAAATGAGAATACATATATAGCCTACATATAATTGAATAAATAACAAATGGCTGGAAGATCTATTTAGAGCTACTTGCTCTGTTCCTATCATTATCACTAATCTTAGTGGATTTGGCGCCTTATAAGTCACCTGTATAATTTGTATGATTATCATTATACCCCGCATGATTATTAATCTATTATCTATGGATGTACCTGTGTTGAAAACCCCCATGACTCCGAGACGGTAGTTGATTGTGACTACGATCACGTCCTGACCGACACCGACCAGAGGCACCCCTGAGCGACCAGACGTCGATGCTGTATCGAATGCGAATCCCCCGCCGTGGATGCAGACCATCACAGCTGCATCGGTAGGCTTTGGGAATAGAAGGGGAAGCCAATAATTTTAGTAACAACTTTAGGTGATTTGTTTATTCATTGTTGCATTGCATTATCATCTAATGTAATTATTCTTCAACATGTTTAGCATGAACTTTTGATTTCTCTAATATGTTTTGGGGTTTGTTATCATTGTGTGAGTGAGTGTGTGTGTGTGTGTGTGTGTGCGTGTGTATGTAAAAATATGTGTGTATGTGTTTGTGTATGTATGTGCGTTTGTGTTTAGGTGTGTGTGTGTGTGTGTGTGTGTGTGTGTGTCAGTTGCAAGAATCACTTTGGACGTAAGCTATATCTTGTGCGCTGTCAAAATGAACATAAATAAGGACTAGTTACCTCAACAGATGTCAATTCTTCAATTTGAATTTTATCGGTTTTTATTATACTTGTGGCATATCTTATACATGAAGGAAAATAGTAAAATTTTATTCTTATAATAATAATAATAATAATAATTAGATAATTTATATAGCGCAGATACTATATGGATATACTCTACTGCGCTGTGATGTTAGGGTTTGTGGATATTGGTACTAAAATAATGCATAAGTTACAAGATATTATTGAAAAGCTTCACAAAATAAATATTCAATCTGGAATGTCTGGCAATCTTTATTCGCAATGTCAACAGCACATGATATTGTAAACTTCATAATTGTGTACAAGAATATATGTTTATGAAAAAACAAGATTAATTAGTAAAAAGACGTCCACATTATTATGATTTCATGAATCACTTACTTGTGGGTACTTGACAAAGACATTCAAATAGAGACAATCCTCACTCCAACCATCTACCACTTCCCCTAGCTGTGGACAAGCCGGTCTGAAGTAAGTAGCGTTCCAAACACCAGTCCATGGCGCTTTGGGCGTGGCTGGGGCGAAGCGAGTGGGGGGGTTCTCCGCGAACGGGATGCCCTGAATTATAACATTGAAACACGATGAGGTCGTATATGCGATGGGCCTTCATGGCAATTTCTATAAGTACATTTTTTAGCCCACGTAATCACCCCTTCCAACAAAAAGAGAAGTACAGTCGTTCCAAGAAGGTAAATTATATATGTTAAAGGAGTAAATACTACGATGAGAAAAACACTAAATGATTAATTAATCTGAGCGCTGTAGATTACCTCCAAACGATCATTTTTTTTTTATTAAAAAATACAGTTGTTTGATGTAAAAAAAAAACCTTGAAAATGTTAAAATATCAAATTTGGTAAAAAAAAAGAAAGAAAAAAAGTAACACCCTCTTGAATTATGGAGATCCGCAATCATGAAAAAAAACCGACCCGTTAGTAACATAAAAATAGGTTAGAATCTGCTTAACTATTGTCACTTATCTAATAGAAATTCTCAAAGTTAAAATTTCTTGCACACGAAGAAAAGGGGGTGCAAAGTAATACACCACTGAGAGCAAATTTTAAGGTTGCACCCTTTTTCTTAAATGTGCAATATCTATTTTTTTTTGCAAAATACAATTGTGGTCATTGTTTGGTTTGGCCCTTCACTACAAAAGATCCCCTCGTTCCTAGGCAGACAATTTAACGATTGAGCTGCTAGCTGGGTTTAAAAAAATTATACCGATATATAAGAGATCAAATAAAAAATCCGATCCGTCACCCGTGACACTCCATTTCTCGTGAAAATATGTCAAAGTATTCGCTCGTGACTACCGATATTATAATGCCATAACGTCGCTCGCTCAATAAGAGCAGAAAGACAGCTCAGTCGGTAAATTATCTGCCTTCGAATGAAGCAATCATTCATGGCCACTGATGACGCGGGTTTGAATCCCACTGCTGCCGCTAAAAAATCAAATCTTGCGCATTAAGGAAAAGAAGCAAAGAATGCTCCCAGTATTGCAAGGTGCAATATTGCACCCTTTTTCTAAATGTGTGGGATGGTTAACAAAATACCCAAGCGTATTAGGAGTGAGTTTTCCTATCGTTCACACTCATAAACATTTATTCTCGTGAGAGATAAGACAATTATTCCATGTCGTATCCTAAGATCAGAGATGAAAAATGATTTTACCAAAAGCACCCAGATTACCTAAAATCACAATGTCTTCGTTCGTGTGACTTTATTTTGAAATGTATCATAAAGTTACTAATTACTAGAATAACAATCACACACAATAATACGT
>BQKZ01003564.1:1845-24468 GCA_036244855.1 Temnopleurus reevesii
GGGGGGGGGGGGGCTTACAAAGGTAGGGTCACTGGTAGGAGGGGATTCGAAGATGACATCGCAACCCTCCCTGCAGGTGCCCCATAACCTAGGGAGGGCATCACCAACGAATACTGATATTGTATTCATGTAAGATGATGATGGGGAGGGTGGGGGCAATGAAGGTGGGGTCACTGGCAGTAGGAGATTGCAAGGTGACATCCCAACCCTTTATTGCAGGTGCTCCATAACCTCGGGAGGGCATCACCAACCAATAGTGATGTTGAATACATGTAAGTGAAGGAGGGAGTTGGGGAGATAAATTTGTGTGGGATGCTAGGAGAATTCTAAGATTACAGCCCAACCCTCCCTGAAGGGAAGTACCACAAAACCTAGGAAGGGCATCACCAATTAACAGTCTTGTATTCACATGTAAGATTATGAGGAGGAGGGAGAATTAAGCTGCAGCCCTTGAAATTATGGTAAAATATCTTCTTTTATTATTTTTTTAGATTATTCAAATATTTTTTCTGTTTTTATTATTGTTACAAGTCAACTTCCTTATCACGCATAGTATAATTACATCTCATTTGTTTGCAGTGTTATCTTATATAAATATGAAAGTGAGTTGAATTTTCTAAATTGTTTGTTGATATTTTTCTGATGTTAATTTATAAATAGAGAATAATCATGTAAATAGATATTATAAAGAATATGAACAATTATTGTCTTTCAATTGTACTCAGATGTGTGAAAATCAATGATCAAGGTGATTTTGTGTATATATTTTGCTTTCTATTCCGTCCACTGGAAAGTATCTATCTCTTTCACAAATTATGTGTACATTTCTGATTAGCTTTATATATTTTCTAGAGAGTATGTTTAAATGATTGATAATTGGGTCACAATTTTAGACCATATGATCAATTATATTTCACATCTGTCATATTGTTCTTATGTGCTGTATGCATTCAATCATGATCTTGAATTTTAGGAATGAGATGCTTTAATTTTCTGTAAAGCTATTTTGAACATGAAAGCACAAAGTTTTTGTATTCTATCACATCTAAATCAGCTTCTAAAATACAATCATGCAATTTTTTTGGTGATTACATGACTGGTGGTTGATTTCTTTTGGAGGGGAATGATTTGGGCGTAAACAAGTTAGTATGCATTTATTGTATACATTTTCAAAGATGCATACATTGTCTTTTCATTTTCAAATTCAAATTGTTACAAACTAGTCTACGAAGCCGTCCATTTATTCAACACCTTGATTTATTATGCATTCGTTATTATTACTTGGGGATGCAAAATTTTATATTAAAATACGATAATGACTCTATGTAGCAGGAAGAAAATTTCAGATTTCAAAATAATCGTAGAACTTGTAGGCTACCTGGTTAAAGTTACTAAAAAAGGCACAGTTTAACCTATTCAGTCTGCAATTTTCCTTCAGGAAAAAAGCAAATCACAATTGTTATGCCACAGCTTCTCAGAAGTAATTCTGTACTGTGGAAATGGGTGAGAGTGAACATGTTTTATTATTTTGAAAATTGTGAAAATTATTGAATTGGATACTTGTAGTTTTTATGAAATGTGAAAAATCATATTTTTGTACCTTGTTATATTTTCATCGTTTTGTTGTGTTGTTTGCTGTGTACAATCTTTGCTTTTATTTGATGTATAGTCATCTGTGTTTAACTTTCCATGTCATTGCTTATACATGCATTTGTATCCATTTTAGATTGAATGAAATATAATTGAAATTTTATAAATATGCCTAATGGCAAATGAAAATGTGACACATTGTTTGTATGTTACAATCAATGCAATGTTAAAAGTGACCCCCTTTCACCATAATGCAGATATAATTTAATACCTGCAAATTTTTAAATTCATCTTGACGAGTTACTTTTAAAAAGGAATATTGTCTCCATTGAATTGACAATTTCTAATACATGTACTGATGATTCATCTGATTTTGAAATGGACTTTTTTATGTTCATTCATTCCAAAGAGTAAAAAGGAAGAATTGGGACCCTGGCGTAAATTCTAGTGAATTCTACATTGTACATGAACAAGTAATTTTGGGACAGTTGAAGAAAATGTTCATTTACACTTTCCAAACCTGAACAACTCCATATGCTCTTTTTGAATATTTTAACTTTAATGAACTGATGACTTGTAAGTACAAGTGTCTTACAATATTAAGAATCATGTTTACCAATGATGTTTTGTATAATGTGTGATATTTTCTATGTAAATTGTCATTGTAAATATATACATTATCATTCTTTAACATGCTTTTGTGAAAATGAATTTTTATTGTGTAAGTGAAGTCTAACATTATTGTTCTGATGGAGGATGATATTGGTCTTATCAGTGTAGAGAGAAAGAGAGAGAGAGGTGAAGATGAGAGAGAGAGGAAGAGAGAGAGAGGGGAGAGAAAGAAAGAGAGAGAGGGAGAGTTAAAGAAAATAGAGGGAGAGAGAGAGAAGAGAGGGAAAGAGAGAGGGAAAGAGAGAGGAAGAGAAAGAGAGAGAGGGGTGGGGGAGAGTAAAAAAGAGTGGGGGAGAGAGGGGGGTGAGAAAGAGAGAGAGTTGAAGAAGAGAGAGGGAAGAGAGAAGGAGAGAGGTGAAGAAGAAGAAGAGAGCCCCATCTCGTCCAATGGCATCTCGTTCAATGACCGTTTCGTCCAAACGCGCTTCGTCTAACATTAGGTCGTCCAATTACCGTTTTTTCCAATATTCATTTCGTCCAATAGCCGCTTTGTCCAATAACCAGTTTGTCCAATATCCTGTTCGTCCAATAGCCATTTTGTCCATTAACGTTTGGTCCAATAATCAATTNATTATCTAGAATCAGATTGACCAATCATGTTTATAATGTGTTGGTTGTTTATATAATGTGTGATTTTTCTATGTAAATTGTCATTGTAAATATATACATTATCATTCTTAAACATGCTTGTGTGAAAATGAGTTTTTATTGTATTATGCGGTGTTAGAGAAATCTAGCACTATAATAATGGTGACTACTTGTATAGCACTCAGGTCCAACTTATCGGTGCTCATGGCGCTGAAAGCTTTACACTCACTATTACCCGGCTCTAGCTGGCAACCATTACGGCTGCATTATTGTTCTGATGGAGGAGGATATTGGTCTATTTCTTTAGAAGGAAAGAAAGAGAGGGGAAGGAGAGAAATACAGATGCAAAGAGTAAGAGAAAGAGAAGGAGGGAGGAAGGGACGGGGAGAGAGAGAGAGAGAGAGAGAGAGAGAGAGAGGGGAGATGATGTAGTGGTATGGTTACCTGCCAGCCTAAATAAACGGACAAAATCCATACTTATTTGATCTTTTATTGGCGGAAAGTGGTAGCTGGAATGAAAAGCTATAACAAAATCAAAGGACAAAATAAACTCTCCATTCAAACTTCCACAAAGGCACGAGCAGACAGTAGAAAAGTGCTGCCCGTGTCATTTCACAGATATGTTATAACATCTGTTCTACATTTCTTTGGAGAATAAATGGGAAGGAAATGTTTTTAATGTGCATGAATCATTGTAAGGGCTTGAATGGGAAGTTTTCTATCTTGTTCAATTTTTTTTCCTTAAATTTCATAGTATTTCCACCATTTTTTTGGTAAAAATTTGATGATCCATTTATATATTTTTTCCTGATCTAAGGCCCCAGTCACATAGAGCCCCGGAAGCAACATAATTCAACACGACTCTTTGTTAATTCACAGTTAACTGCCTCCGAACGAAGAGTCGTGTTGAATTGTGTTGCTTCCGGGCCCTACGTGAACAGGGCTTACACAGCGTCAATCTTAATGAATTCTAGTGACTTGTCCTCTGTTTTATGCCATTTAATTATCAAAAGGTGTCCTAGTAAACTAATCGACATAATGGTCCTTGCATTTTGATTATACCCCTACCCCTGTCTCTTATACACATCTAGATGTGTATAAGAGACAGGAATACNTTTGAGAGGAAGTTTACTAGCCCTCCTATGAACACATAAATTCCCAAACCTGACAGACAACAATGACAACAATCCAGCAGTATTCAATGTTGATTTTCTTTTATTCATTACAAAAAAATATCATTTTTGTACAAACGATTTAATCTCTTATCCTTTGTCCCATTCAATTAACACTCTTATTCAATCACTTTACAAACTTGCTTACAAAGTCATAAAAAACTAACAATATCACAAACACTAAACATTAAATAAAAAAAGAAGAAGAACACAGAACCAGGATAGCAGTATACCATAGTGGAAACATGATAGTTCTGGACCTAGTCTTTGTACCCAAACAGAAACAAATTTACAACCTAATTGCACATATATACATATACATATCGGGTGTGGAGGACAGTGGAGTCTTGTCATCTTCACAAGATTCTAGACAAAACTTCCACAAATATTGATTAAATTAGACAATTTTATTTCTTTGTTTTTTTTTAACTGTTTTATGGCATATCACCTACAAAATAATAAAATATTAAGCATTTGCAAGAAGAAAATTCAAGAAAGAATCGTTTTTCATTCAATTAAAAGGCCATAAAATGACCATATGACCACTCTACTTTGTATATTTTCGAGCTACTTGTTCTTCACATAGGCTTTTCATTCTGCTTTACAACTTTGGAACTCTCTCGTACAAAGTGAAGCATGAGGACTTTGCAGAAAGTGTATGCACTCTAGAAAAAAGTATGTATTATTCTTGATGTAACTTAACACTTGTTTAAAACCTCTTTGCCCAGGATTGTACCTAATGTAGGAGGCCAGGCATAAATGTAGTTAACGGTTTGCTTTTTATAAAGTCAATGAAAACATGACAAAATGTACACTTAATCTAACAAATTTACACATATACAAACATAGTATATTACAAACTTATACAATGGGTTAGGCCATATCAAGTCCATGGTTGATGCAGCATAACTGAGCCTATTTAAATGAAACAAACATACATACAAAACTACATTCAAAACCATTAAAAACAATATTACGAGAATTCACATGAACATGGTAGCTTGAATAATTTTTCTTCATTATCTTTTCTTCATCAATTAATCAAATCCCTCAAGATTCTCATTAAGATAAGATACATATGAATCTCAATATAATGAAGTCCTTGGGGACCGGCAGATATCCTGTTATCTTGTTATATCATGGTCAGAAAGTTTGGGCTCTAAAAATCACCTCGTTATAAACAAGCTCATTATAAATTACTTTTCATAACAAGATATTTCACAAAAAATATAGTGTTCTATGTTTCCCACACAGCAAAATAAAAAAAGATACCACAAAATTGAACAATATCAGAAAAGAAAATATATCTAAAAGTATAGACTATATCCATAGAGAATTTATTTGTTTGAAAATAAGAATTGCATGAGATCGTCATTCATACTTTTGTACTTTGTACCAAATAATAAAACTTTCCATAGAGAGATGTTCTTTCGAAAGAAAAATCTGATGTTGACGGAAATATTCTGTTTCATAAAAGGATGAAATTAATAAAATAAAAAGAAATATTGCAAATGATATTCATGAAAGCAAAAATTTTTTGAAAATAAAAAAAAATTAATGGAAGCTCAAAAATAATTTGCACGTAAGATATGATCACGAAAGTATAAAACATACATCTGTATGAGAAAGAATGTCCAATACAAACACATGATAGAAAAGTGCAATACCAAAAGCAAGAGAAAAATGAAACAAGATAAAAAAAATCTTTAATACTTCTCAATAAATGCCCCTTTAAACAGAAAGGAAATCCTCTGATGTAAAATAAATCTCACATGTAACTATCTGTATCTCATAAGATAAGTATATATGAAAACAATAGAAATCTAAAAACACATACAAATACATTTGTCATAATTGTGAATAAAGCAAACAAACTAAAGGCGGGTTTATAGTACTATTTTGCTTATAAAGCTTTATATGAATATATCTTCATATGATGCACACACAATTAATAACACATAAAATTGCTTTGTAAAGGGAATGATTTCCCTTCTAATCTTTCTTTTCTCACAAATACAACTTACAATGCCAAACAAAGTACACTTAACATCGTACACATATGCACTCAATATATCCTCTTTCTCTGCACATCTTTTTTGTGGACAACCATATAGAATATTCAATACTGAAAGAGCAGCAGCAACTAAATACTTGATTGTTAAAGGTCAATGCAGCTTTTCACCATTATCTCTTATTGGTATTATCTCCATATATTTCATGCTATACATTCTTACTCTTACATAAATACACATGTGAATCCTTTAGTATGATAAGCAAGAGCCTTCACTATGCACAGAAAACATTTCCTGATGTACGTCCACAGACACATCAAGGGGTCTAACATTATGAAATGAATACATTTCTTTAACATTATCACCCAAAGAATCAAATCAATATTTTTGACTGTTGCATATCAGAATCACTTGACCTAGAGGGTATTTCATGAAAGTTGTTGCAGCGACAAGCAATCAATTTCGACAGTTACCGTAAAAACAGTCAGAGGTACTGCTTTTCATACAATCAAAATCAAGTATTTCATTGAAATTAGTCAGCGCTGATTAATAGTCACTGCGAGACACTTAATGAAACGCCCTATGGATCACAAGGGTATTCCAATTAGGGCACTGGTCTACGGTTACAAGTTCAAATCCCTTCTGGCACAGCCTGTGATTGTCTTCACAATATCCAGGCACTCAATTAAGCAGCAATATATTTCATGATATGAAATGATGTCAACCATACAATCGATATAAATCCAATTAAAAACACTACATACCTGCAATGAATTGTAAGATAAACATATCCTCATATATTGATATAGATTTATATAATCTGATTATATAATTTGTCTGTATCATCAAGTAAAACACTTGCAGCATTTTGTTTTCATTAAATCAACTGCATACACTTTCTCCAATGGCAAGCTGTTTGTGAGGAAGATTAGTTGCCTTGACTGGTCATTACATGATGTTGTCAGGCAGCAACAGAATATGGCACAATTTCTTGAAATACTAATAATCTGTGAAATATCGGAAAAAGTTGCCCCATCACAAGGAGGAGGTGCTCAGAATGTCACATACCAGAGTGCTAAACATGACATATTCCAACAGAGGACATCAAAATAGAGTGAAAAGTTAAATTTTACCCATGGCAATGTCTTGCACTGCACATTTGAGCTTCTTAGCAACTCTCAGCACAAAAACGGTAGTGTGCAAATACATTTTACAAGCATTGGCTAAAGACTGTGTCTGGCAACAGTAACTTTGTGATGATGCTTCCAACAATGAACATCAAATGAAACATGTATGAGGTATCTTCTACATGACAAAATCTATTCCACACTTTTTGAATAACATTTGCTCATGGCATCATCCATTATTTTCTAGAACATATTTTGAATATATGAATAACTTCTCACAACAAGTGCATGAAAATTTGCAGATAACTGGAGATAATTGACATATTCTAATAAACATCAAGTCAAATACTTGAAATAAAAAAATCTAAATATTTTTAATTCATTAATCGCTCCTGAAAAGACATTCATCGGTAGCTGCAGACATTTATATGTATAGGAAGTCAAAACATGCAGCAGTGATTAATTCAGACATGAATACAAAAAATGTCCTATCATCCCAATCTCTCATGGAAGAACAAGCATATATACCATATCCAACTTCATGAAGATATTCACTTGCTGAAAATTTTTCCAGGACTGTCAATCACTGTGAGAAGAAGGGACAAAAGACTGGGACAAAGTAAACAACTTTATTCAAGCATGCACAATACGTAGCTTCATGATCATGAAAGAAAGTCCCAGGTGTGACTCTTGTTCAACATCTTTCCTGAAAATGAGAAGGATGGAAATTTATTTTGTGTCAATGTAGCTATTGTCAATGCTAGCATGGAGGTTGTTTACTTTGTCCCAGGCCTTTGTCTCTTCTGCTCACTGTGAATGTGACAGCAAACACCACAATCCAAGATCCCTTTCTTCCACATTTACATCAACCATATAATCAACAAGGGGTTGTAAAATAATGTTTGACAAAAGTATTAATATATAAGCATTTTCAGACTTTATTTTATCATCATGTTCTTTTTATTGATGGATTGAGATCTTCAACAAATCCATCTTGTTCATGAAAGTCAGCAGATGAAAGCTTCACAAAGTGCTATGTCAGTATACATGCCACAAGGACACGAAGACCACATGTCTACTGAATGCCAACTGCTATTTTCCTTCACCTGAACTTCACCTGTAAGTTGCATAAGAAGACCAACTTGAGATGAGTAATCTTCTTGCACAAGCTAGCGGTCTTCAAACTTCACTCATCTATCTTTCTTGAAGCAAGCAGAGATGTTTGGATTTGACCACATGACTCTTTAGGAGGGAGTGACCTGGCAGCATAAGAACCGTTAAACTTGTGCAAGCTAGCGTATGAGCATGTTCTTGTGCAAGCTGGTAGTCTTCAATCTTCACTGTCTTTCTCTTTTGAAGCAAGTAAAGATGTTTGGATTTGACCACATAGCTATTTTGGAGGGAGTGATTCGGCAGCAAGTCTCAACATGGCAGCATTAGTAGTGAAAATCAACGTCAAGCAACATAAGAAAGTCAACTTTTAAAGATCAGTGTTCTGCAGACTCCTTGGTTCTCCTTTCCTAAATCAAGCTAGAGGCTACGCTTTACCATGCATACATACATACTATGCATACTTTGAAGAGAGTGGTTGTAGTCTCATCAGGACAGTGTGAGCAGATCATCATCTGGTGCTAGGTTGGGCAAGGGTTCTCGCCAGTACGTGAAGCTGCTGTACTCTGCAGGGGCTTCAAAGGCCATCCTGGTCTTTCGGTGGAGGGGAGGAAAGACATGATCGACCAGATCTTTCATCCTTGGGTACCTGAGTATGAAAGAGAGGAGATGAATTGCTGCATTAGTGGACGGATTTACAGGAAAGGGATGGGTGGTCATGTACTACTGATCAGTGATACTTCTGAATAGATTAAAGTTGTCCGGAAATATATCATAGACATCCCCCCCCCCAAGAACAACAACATTAAAAATTGTAAACATATAATGACTACCCATTTAAAAACTATTTGTTACAGTAAAACCTGTCTTAGCATCCCTCTGTAATGACAAACTGTTGATGAAGGATGCCTACATCTCTTCTCTTAAGAAAATAATGTTGAGTAACATGCATATGAAGTCTTTTTTTCATCCTTTGGGTGGCTACAAGACAAGTTTGTCTGTACTTGTGTGAAACTATTGATTGTGGATATCGTCACCAAGTTCACCTTTTTCACATCCTGGCAACCCCTTCAACCCTTATGCAACCCTTATGGCTTTCTTCTATTTCTTATTCTTGTGCTTACTTGCTTTTTTAAAAGCCAAATAAATACCATTCACAATGATAATAATAATGGACACTTACGATGATTGGAATGAATTGGTCATTTCATGGGTAAGCTTCCCTTGAGGATTGATTGTGAATATTCTGGAGACTGGAATACCAACTGCTCTGTATGCCCATGTGTCCTGTGTATACAAAATAAAAAGAAAAGGGTGGCATAATTCCAATGCACTTATATCTGCTAGCAAAATATTACATTTTGTAAGATGTATAAAGTTCTATATAGATGGTTCACATTATAACAATCAAACAATGTAGAATTGGGTACAAAAATAGTCAATTTAATAAATGCACATTGACTTTTCATTTTAATATTACAATTTGTTCCTTTTCTCTAATACCATCGGTCAGATTATTACAATTGTTAAAATATCAAGAGTTAATAACAATAATAATATTTGCTTCAGCAGAAATGCAATAAATGCACCAATAACCAATCTTTACAAATTGTTTCCACATGGAATTCAGTAACAAATTGTATTGAAAAATATAAATTACTTTCTGAAATTTTGTCACTGTACCAAAATCACTAAAAACACGATGAAATCAATAAGCACAAAACCATTATGGATGTCAATCAATACTGCTACAAAAAGAGTACATAATTCCCAGTTTTTACAACTTACATTGATCCTGTTGCCATAGCCAGCATAGAATGGCTTGATGTTAGCTGGGAAGAGAGACTCAATGTCCTTCAGACACTTGATCTTGAACTCCTCTGGCTTGCGAACAATCACCTCACTGTTGAAAAAAAAAACATCGCAAGATCGAGTGATTATAATGATAAAATGTTTTTTTTTTTTTTTTATAGCACTTTATCAGTCCCTATCGAAACTGACTAAAGCGCTCACATTATCATTACCCTGTCATTGGAATCATAGCAAGTCGCCTGCTAGGCAAGCACTGCTAAAGCAACAACAAGATAATTTATTCCATAAACATTGATGATTTTACAGTCAAAACAATCTATATTTTCTTCATTATTGGCAGATATTTGTTCATTTGTACCTATCTAGATTGACCATTGGTGAGCAAAGGACTATTTTCCCTAGGGTGGCATTATATCATGAAAGCATTCACATTAAATTGTAAGAACTTCTATTTAGTAATAAATTGATAAATTAAAAATAGTAAGTTGTCAGTAGCTTGTCAACAGTCTTTATTTGCTCTTTATTCACATGCCTTAAATTGGTGTCATTTGCTATATTGCACTTTAACCTCCCTTCTCAAATATATACATATATGT
This sequence comes from Temnopleurus reevesii, assembly GCA_036244855.1. Lineage (NCBI taxonomy): Eukaryota > Metazoa > Echinodermata > Echinoidea > Temnopleuroida > Temnopleuridae > Temnopleurus > Temnopleurus reevesii. The sequence goes on from BQKZ01003564.1 coordinate 12,525, forward strand.
GCAAATGTTAAGTAGGTATTCTTCAATTCCAGGCACAGTATTGAACACCTGTGATATTTTTCACAGCACCAGGGCACTCAATTTTAAAAGTGAAGAATGAGCAACCAATAAGAAGTCATGAAACTGAAGCGAGGCGGATGCTATTCATACCTATGGAATGCTCTGAAGAGTGAACTTGGGTTGAGAAGGAGAGGACCGTCCGGTAACGAAGCCTTGTCCTGCTGAATACTGTTCAGATATCCCTTGGTCAGTCTTGCTTGACCGATGGCTCTGGACGACAAGTAGAGGAAGCTATAGCCGTTGAGTTTGATGTTTGAGTAGAGCTGTGCCACGCCGAGGTGGGTCCAGTCTTTACCCAGGACTGGCAAGATCTGACCGAAGACGTCTGATCTGATGGGGAAGAGATAAATCATTTAGAATTAATGCAAACTTAAGTTCTATGGTATAGTGATCGTGTTGGAAAGTAATTTTTAAAGCATGGTTGTGCGCATTCAAGACACATAGCTGCATTGAGCAACAAATGAAAACTCTCACAAATCAACTTAAATTCATTGGTTCATTTAGGGTAACCTTACAAAAAATGGTATTAAGAGGAACAAAAAAATCAGATGAATTTATATGAAATCACAGAATTGCATATATACATTATTAGATTTGAAGATTTTGGTAGTAATGAACATTCTGGAGATTTCTGTATCAATTTGCTACAATATTTATTGCCTCCATGAATTCAAATATATTTGAGGGGTGATGCTAGAAACTTGAAATGAATTGCGAGTTACAGATTTCTGGGTGGAAATGATTGTTTCATACCAGTTTTGTCTAAACCGCAGAACGTCTTTCAATTTGGAGCTAATATGCAAATTATTTGCAAGCATTCACAATTTTCTAGCAACGCCTCATAGGACTAAATTTGATGTACTTACTTGGTTATGGTGCCGTCTATATCTGAGATGATGATCTTAGTGTTGTATTTCCAGTAGTAGATAGTACACTCACACACACATGTACCCTGGTATCGAGTTGTCACTGAGTAACGGATCTCATTTGCTCCGTGCTGGAGGTTTAATTTAGCCTGCAAGAGATAGATAACAATAAATTTGCAGAAATGAGATGATGATCTTAGTGTTGTATTTCCAATAGTAGATTGTACACTCACACACATATGTACCCTGGTATCGAGTTGTCACTGAGTAGCGAATCTCATTTGCTCCATGTTGCAGGTTTAATTTAGCCTAAAACAAGTTGATGCATTTTTATCATTTCATGAATTGTGTTGCTTATGAATGGTTATTTTTTCAAATTTACTTGGTAATGGTACAAGTTATAGCTTACTACATATTTATTGATTGGATTATTGTATAATTCAAATAGGCTACAAATCTATAGTATTTTCGAAATCTTCTTTTTTCTCTTTCAATTCCACTACTAAAAAATCCTCAATTTCATTAATTCATATATGAATTGATTCACACACCATTCTTTCACTTTCCCATTTTGCCATCAGTCAACCCATCTCTTTCTTTTCCTCTCACTTCTTCATCCTTCTCTATTAACTATTGTAATTCAAACTTTTCCTATCCTTTTAAAGTTGAATGGTTGATGCCAGAGGAAATCTATGTCAAAGTATAATGGGAACGGACTCCTACACCAGTCTTTTGGGACATATCTCCTTTGTCCATTGGTATCTTAGTTTCTTTTTATGGCTTGCTAGAAAGGGTTCTTAAATCATTTACTCCTTATTCAATAGTAACTGGCAAACATTCTTGTATTTGGTGGGTCAGTATCCTCCACACTTCACTCCTTTTTGCCATTCTATGCTGTCTTATTTTGTCTTATTGATAATGTGCTTTTAATTTGTTATTTTATGTGTTTTTAAAAGTGATGTGAATTAAATGGAATTGAAAATTTTAAAAAAAAAGTACACTACTGTAGGAACTTACGAGTTGTTCAGATGAGAGTCTGATTGCCTTCTTGTATCTCTCCGTTCCTATCTTCCTCCGTAATGCGTTCTCATCTCCTGTCATTTCAAGTTCATCTGCCGAGTTGGGGCCTGATTCCATCGAGTCTTTCCTCTGCAGTGTTCTGAGGGAGAGAATCAATGGAAACCTTGTTTAGTAAGCTAGTACAGAGAAGAAGAATTCCTTGGATTTTTTTTTTCAAAAATTTCCTGTCATACAAATAATGGTTAACGAGGCAGCATGATCAAATATTGTTGAAATTATTTTTTTCCTCAATTCCTGCTCATGCACTTGGTATATATTTCAAGAAAGCTAACCGTATGCAATTTTCTGAATTGTACTATAAATCTGAATATTCAGAATATCAATCAAAGATCTTCTATGTATTCAAAAGCTGCTGAGAAGTATAATTACACTTTCATATAACATTGGATCATAAGCCAGTCATAAGGTGTGCGGTTGACTTTAGAGTGGTTGAGCAAAAACACAGTCAAACTAAATTGAAAAGTATCCATTACTAGTATTGAAATCTAATTTTCAAAGAATGTATAACTTGAAAAGCTTACCTTTCATCTTCATTTTGCTGAATCAAAATGTCATCCTGAAATGTTTCTGCAGAATGCTCCTGTTAAAAAAATCAAATGATAATCAATATCAAATAGTTTTGTGTAGGTATCATTCTTTTGTTAAAATTTATTCAACCTTGGTATCATTTAAACTACACATATTTTTACAAGTCTTTGTGCCATACAAGTAATGAAAAAAAGTGCATCAGGGATTTAAAAATTCTCTTTGAGAGAGGGAAGGGTGGAAATTTGATCATTTCATGACAAATGAATGAAACAGAAATAAAAATATACTATGTCAATTCTATAAACTTGGTGAGTTGTGTTGTAAAATACTCCATATATTGTGTAGTTCAAAATTTTCCTCATCAAATGGAATCAAACCTTGTGATTAATTCTTTGTTTCAACAAGCCTGGTGTAAATTGTAGAAAGTGTCTAATAAATAGGCCTGCTGGACTTAACTTTAATGGTAATTGCCAACGCTGTAAAGAAATATGCATGAACAAGTGACAAAATTGCTCTTAAGATTGGTTTCTAAGTTGAGAATGATGCCATACTGTAAAATATATTACCTTCTTTGGTGTGGAAGGCTTAGGAGAACTTCCCCAGAACCAAGATGTCAGACTCTTCCTTCCTTTAGGGATGTTCTCCTTCATGAGGTTACTAGCAACATCCTGTGAAACAAGAACAAACACTATTTGTTACAAAAGTTGAGGCAAGCAATGTTCGATCAAAGTCTAAATAAGACCAGGTAACACTGACTATTTCATAAAAACTTATCAGTATGATAAAAAAAATGTAAGATGACATCTGCATTACAATATCATTCATTGAAGTCGCATCTTGTGTTGATTTATTACCCATAATTCTAATTTCCTAGATTATTGATTAGGTTTATCAATATTCTCACTTTGTTATATGCTCATTGTTTCTACAAAATTGTAATAGTTTTGTAGAAGGGCTTTCATAGAAACCGGTATGAAGACTACTGATGGAGCTAACCTATTGAAATAAAAAAGGATAAATACATCTGCAATTATTGACCATTCATTAGTGTTGTTTCTGATCTATAGACTTTATTCACAAACTCTCTCTAAAAAGATGAATGTTTTGAAAGAAGTTAAACAAAATGTCTATTAAGTCCAATATACATGAATGTGCCCCAACCTAAACCCAAAATCAACGTGAGCTTCAGGAATTTTAAGATGGAAACTTACGACTGGTAGAGGTTTCTGGAAGGCAAGCTGTGAGATGATGACTGGTCCAGCCATATGCCAGTTGAAAAACTTATTATTGATTCTGATGACTAGCTTAGGGTTGGTTAACATGCTGGGATCCTTGATGAACTCTTCATAGGTTATAAGATGCTTTTTGAAATGATCTGGATAAAGATTGTAAATGAAATGATGAAGCCTTTCATGTCTCTTTGGGACTTTGGGACTTTCGATGTACATGATTTTTAATGTTGCAATCTTATTCACATACATTGTAAATATGTGAGATTTGCTCCTTTGACTATTGTTATGTCATTTTTAACAAATACAACAGTAATTGAATTGAATTGAATTTCCAGGTATGAAACATTCAAGGGAAGATTTTATCATCTTTAAATACAGCAAAGGTTCACAGAAATATCAAGAACAAATTTACTTGTGTATTTCATTTCTTCAAATGATTAGCTTACATAAGTTGATGACTTTGACTCACTCATCAGGTGAAAAATTACCTAAACATTCAAGTGATATCTTCCTGCTCCTACTGACTAGATAAGGTGAACAAATAATGCAGCACTATTTGTTGAGCTTTGATTAAAAAAAAAGAAAGATTGATTTTTTACAGGAAGGATTAACTCACCTAATTCTATTGTTTCCTCATCCTCCTTGAGTCCCCCACACAGTGACAGCTCCATACCTCGAAGATTCTCACTGCAAATGGAAAATGAAATTCACACAAAATATTACGCCAGTGATATGTTATTGGTCTACAAATGTAAGTCCCAATGTCTTATACAAATACAGAAATGGTAATTTTTACAGAATGGTCAGTAGATAACAAATTGGAAAGCAAATAACAAAACAAACTGAAAAGAATGCTTTATTATAAGACAAAACCCTCTGACAAAACCTTTCCTAAACACATTCTAATGTGAAATTAACATTGGTTTTTCACAAAAATACCTCTTTTCACTATTTTAAGATGGTTAAGAACTCTGCAAATCAAATACTAGCAGTAGACGGCAAACTCACGTTGGATCCTCACATCCCTGTCTGCTATCCATGCCATGATGCAGGTCAGACGCACTGTGATGGGAGTCAGTGTTGCTATGGTGAGATTCCGAGTCACTCATCCCGACGGTGTTAGGCGACTGAGGTAGGGAGTTGCCGAGATCGGACGACTTGTCCTCGTCCTTGACTTCCTGGATGGCGCGGATGCGGTTGCCAGGGACCTGAGTAGAGCTGAGAAGAGAACATTTTTTTAGTAAATGTATTGAAACATCTAGATGGGATAAAAAAGTGGAGTAAGACCCTAAGATGACAAAATAGTATGGTAACTTGTAAGAATTTCCACTCCATTCTCAAAGGATAAGTCCCGTTGTTTTTTGGAAACGTTGATAAGAAACGTTGGTAAGAATTAACCGTCAAAATGTTGCGGCCAGTTAAGATATCTCAGGTTTACAGATTACAAACTATAACTTACAAAACATGGTCATGAAATGGTCATGGTAAACTTTGAAATGTAGATTTTATGAATTTGTTTTGTGATCATAAACAGTCAGCAAGTATAATGGATTGTAGAATAATCAAAATTAGAATGAGGTATCTCCCAAAATTGTTTACTTTATCGTTGTTTACTTCAAGCAATCAAAACAATGAAATAACCATATTCATTGGGAATTGAATGATTGACTTGTGTCAAATGATTAAATTAACTGGATAGATATCCCACTTAGAGAAACAACTTATAGAGACTGTGAGATTTTGAGTCTTGAACACATACCTCTCTGGGAAGTAGAGTGCATAGACCTCTGGGTCGACCTCCTCGGACGCCAGATCCTGGAGGTACATACCGCCCTCTTTAGGATCCTGGTTCTTACTGGAGAAGATCTTGCTCCATATGGAGGCCTTCCGCTCCTCCGCTTTACCTCCATGGGAGGTGGACTGGGAGGAGGAGGTAGTGGGCTGGGTGTCCGTTCGCTTGGAGTCTGAAGGTTGCTGCATTCAGAAGGGGAGGAGTTGGTGAATTAATTGTTTACATTTTTGTCTTTCCGCTTTAATATATGCCTGTTATATACATTGATTTTTGTTTTATTTCCATAAAGTTTAATGGATATATTTCAAAAATTTTATGTACACTCAATGAATGCATTGATGATGATGAATTTGGATTTAAAGGCGTTTCTCGTTCAGTTCTGAATATTTACGCCAATATCTATGCATTGTTCCACACAACTAGATTTATACCGCCTATAATAATCAACATTTCAATATTTTTTTCTTCTTTGAACATTAAAATGTGCATATAATAATAAATGTATTTACGATAATAAAAAGCTTTATCATTATAATGCAGAACTTTAAACATGAGAAGTCTAGAGAAAATATCCAATTAAGAACAAATATCTAAATTTTCTCATAAACAATCCTACACACAAAGATAAGACTACATAGTTGAAAATTGTTCAAACTAAAGAGAGGGACATCAACAGTGTAAGATATTGATTATTTTTGAAAACTGAATGAATCAAATTTTATTTGTTGAATCAAACATCATCTGCAGGTACAAAGAATGCGTATCTGTAGGATACATTGAACTTAGACATTCAAATTATGAAGCACACAAATGAACAGAGTCTGGATCTAAGTTTTGTGACCAATATATCAAAACGAGCAAGGCATACCAGCAAAATAAATTAAAAATGCTTAAAAACCAAACAAACAAACAAAGTCACATTTTCTGAAGAAAAAAAACAACATTCAGAAAAAAATATAAAGTTAACTCTGAAACCATGCAAGTGGATGTGTAACCATCTAATCAAGGATGGAAATAATGAAGGGTTCACTTCAAGATCTGATAATGCAAACTTTGTATCTCAAAAGGAAGCACTTCAATGTAAATTGTAATGTTATCATCCATTTTTTTAAACGACTTGTCATAATCTAAACTCGGGTAAATAATAAAAATCTATTAATGCATTTCAACTAAATACTTGGGCCCTACTGCATAAAAAATTTGCATTAAATGCAACTCTGAAAAATAAATGCGACTCCATTTTCAACCAATTAGGAACGTGTATTTGAGACTTAAGTTTAATTTTCAGAGTTGCGTTTAAACGCAACTTTTACAAACACAAGTTTTATCTAATCGGGCCCAGAGCTAAAAACGAATACAGCGTAAAAGTAAAGTAAAAAAAAAAAAAAGGCCTAAAATTCAAAGTGGCAAGCATGAACAAAAGCAAGCAAAAGAACACCAAGCCTGGTTGAATAATGTACCTTTGATGCGGACTCAGCACCAGATATTTGAATGCTGATGCTGGGTTGTGACACTGTTCGCTATATCATATTATACACACCGTGGAAATGAAATGGTTATATGGTTATATGATAAAATACAGCTTTGCTTGAATGAGATGAATATTGTGCATTGAAAAAATGACATTAAATCATCAAGCACCAATGATTAAAACTCTACACCACTCGATATGATAAAGTAAATTAAGTAGGGCAGAAGTGTATATCACTGTAAAATATAATGTTGTGTTAGATGAATTAGATCTTGAGTTAATAGAAGCATAAGATGAGAAAATTTTGATGAGGGGAACTTTAAAAAATAATTCTTTTTTAATACATTTTATTTTATTTTTCATCCATCTAAGCAAATTTTTCCTTTTCAAACCCAAGTTTTTTTCAATTTTTTTCAACTTCGAATCTCATTGTATCACTCCATCCAGTGACTGCTACACAAATTAAAAAGAGTAACTCAATATTTTCTTGTTCTCCGCAACAAATAAATGAGGATTGAAAACATCATGAATTCTGCTCTAAATGTATTGATACAGGTTCTTGTGCATTTTTAGTGAAAGTCATTAAAAGGAAGAGAGAAAACAATGGAAAGAAGGGGAAAATGATGATAGGAGAAAATGAAAATGAGAGGAAGAGTGGATGAGAGAAGAGATGATGAAAAAAAAATAAAGACAAATCAATAAGACTCACCTCTGGTAACTCTCCCCAGTTCCACTCAAACTTGTCGACCCCTGCTGCCTTGTTAGCTTGCCTGAGGTTTGACTGCCGTAGATGATCAGCTTCAGTGTCGCTCTTTGGCGTTGATGGACGGGTTGCTTGAGGGCTGCAGACAGATAGATTAATTGACTGATTATTAGACTAAATATAACAACATTTCCTGTAATACAATATGTCATTCAACTGGCTGAATATCAAGATGAAAAATTATCAGATATGACTAGGTATTTTGGTTAAAAAAATATTCATTTTTTGTCAAGAGTGATTTATGTGTTTTTGGTAAACGGAATGAATAATAAAGAAAGAATTGGCGCATTTGGAGATTGATTCAACCGCGCTGAATGCCATCAATTGAATGTCATAAACGTGTAAATCAAAATAACCCTTCTTACCTTCTTAAAAATTGCATTTCGCATACAGTTAAACATTAAATAAGAGCAGAATATATCAAATTCTAGGTCAACTTTCTATGTAATTAATAATCCTGCACTGCATAAGTAATTGAACAAATGAAAGAGAATTAAGATCCTATCTATGTCCCATAAAGGAGGTGCCTGTCTTTAAAAAGCTAGATATTCCAAGAACTTTGTAACAAACCTGACAATTGGTGTGTAGTCTCCATCAGAGAAAACATGGAAAGGTCTTTGAGTTGGTGTGGCCAGATTACTCCATTCTGCCTGAGGTAAACGCTCATCAGAGACAAGCCTTGCTGAATGATCTACCTGCTCATCATCCTCTTCCAAACCCTCACCTCCTTCAACATCCTCAATGGGAAAGATGCCTTCCAGTTCCTCCTCATCGGAATGATGCGAGGATGAGGTGCTCGATTCGGACATTGTTGCCACTCTTCTGACGCTATTGTTCTGTGGCGTCATCTTCTCGCTCTTCCCACCCTTCCCACTTTTCCTCCTCCGCCTTTTGGCACGAATTCTGCTTCTGGAGTTGCCGCTTGTCTTAGTTTCGCTTTCAATCGCAACACTTTCCTTGGCGTGCGGACTTGACCCTTGGCCAAGTCTCTCCTCGAGTTTAGAGTCCTCTTCTTGGCTTGAACCTGCCTCGACATCCTGGAGAGTCTTCAAGGTATTCTTTGTCTTTGTGAGTTTCTTCTCTTTGGCTTTACCCGACCCAGATGCTTCCAGACTGATATCAGCAAGCTTCTCTCCAACGGATTGCATGTCCACTCCGGTTTCCTTGCTGGGGACAAGTGATGCACTGCTGCGAAGACTGGATGAGCTGATCGTCTTACTGGCCGACTCGGACTCTCTACTGCTTTCCGTCTCTGAGCGCGAGTGACGTGTCCTCTGACTGTGAAGCTCTTTCATACCTTCCTCAAACAGGGTGTTTGATGTGGGGATGGGCGACGTGGCGAGGTGCTCTGGAACATGGTCCTGTACAGAAAATAAGAGAATAAATATTTATCAATTTCAAATACAATTAATTGTATTCATGCATCCATTGGATGATAGGAATGTCATACGGGGTACAGTAATCAAATATGTGTATTGCGGCAACCTAAAGGAAGCAAAAGGGTGGGTGCTGTCATTAGGCGTTTAATAACTAAGACAGCATAAATAGTAATTTGATGAATTATGAAAGGACAATAAACCCTTGGTAAACAAGCCAGTATGTGTAAACAAAGAATCCTGGAGCTCATTCATGGAACATATTATGGGTCAATTTGTCTTGGTTACTTTTTACTTGAAACTTTCAAATTTCAAGTGTTAACATAGAGAAATGTATTAGTCCTACAAAATACTAATATCTTAATATTATCTTTGTTATTTAATTCAGGTTAAGCATGTATGAACTACATATTCTAGCAGGCATAATGATTTCTTGATAACCCTTTCACACACATGTAGAACTACCACCTACTGTACAATGTACATTGTTAATTCTGTCAAGTGTCAATGTTACATTTTCTATATTCATTAGCCTTCATATATTTTACTGACAGACAAATCTTCCATGGACTTTGGAATCCACAAAAACAATCCATGAAACGTCAGTTCACCTGCCATTCAAACTTTATATCTATACAAAGTTTTATTGTTTGGTCTTGATCAACACAAAATAAAATAAAAAGTTGGCGCAGTCATTCATTGACCAGTGTTTCACACAGAACATGCCTACATTGCAGATATCGTCAATGCTACATTTAGGGCTTGACATGTCTTTAAAGCAAAACATCCTTCCCTCCCTGTCCTAAAATAACCAGCTGATCTAATCAACGCACCCAGGCGGACACATTCTGAACTAAAAAATCAAGGAAAGTGATGGCGCTATATTTAGGCTTTGATATACACATTGCTTCTCAAATTATGGAAATGTTTACAATTTACATAATATCCCCATATTGTGACAACATGCTTTGCAGAGTCTGTAGAATGTACATGTACTGCAAGCATGCATTGTTCAGCGATATCTTATCAATGTGTTATCAATTGCAAATATGAAGAATGCCTTCTAAATTATGCCAGGTCAGTATCTAAAATTAGATAAGTATGTTGAAAGGAGACTTGGTTGTCACTATTAACTTCATGTCTTTCCTTAAACTAATCCTTGAAGACTCCACGTTTACAATAAATACGAATCTATACACAAAATTTGCCTTCAAACCTTGCCAGTCTCTAAATTTGGATCAGTCAGCATTTTCAGATGCTTGAATGTATGAATATGCCTTTCAATATCATTATATTTGATAGAACAAGGTTGCTTTGTGTGTTAATGACACATCATAAATTATTACATAGTTCAGAAATCGCCAATGCTAATGTACAATGAGCTATCAAAACGGGCAAAGCCAATGTAAGTATTGAAAATGATTGTGAATCACTTTCTTCACAATGTATTCAGCAATCAGGGAGTGTAAAAAAGCAGTGCTGTATTATGGAAAACAAAACTAGTTTAGAAATTAACCATCAAACTTGTGGCCATGCAATCTAAGCCATATAACAGGATGTTTCCTTGTCCTTTATTGCTCTATCAAGGCTAGATAGGCTGTGATTACATTTCTATTGCCATGATGATTCATACATTGGGATAATACGAATTTGAACAAAGGAACTTTTGGATAGATCTGCTATAATGTAGTACCAGCAGTATTAATGTCATGTCAATATTTTCCCTGTACATATGTACATCTGGAATCGTGTTTTAATTCCAGATTAAGAAGATATCATTTTAACATCAATTTAATATTAACTCTTCCAAAATTGGCATCAGGATAAAATGTTGAGACACATTTGAGAGCCGCTGATCATGTAGGAGATTCAAATAAAATCCTGTCCCAGATCATTATTAAAATAATTATGAGGGGTGTTGCTAACTTTTATTAAAGTGAGTAATTTCTCATTCATAATCCTGAGGTATAACTATAAGGATTCTTTGGTGTACACTTTGCATGATAAGCATGAACATCCCTGATTATTATTGTCATAACAGTCAAGACAGCTCAAAACATAAAAATATGCACATACATGTACAGTAGCAATGGAATATCCATATTGACCTACATGTACAACAGTTTGAGCAAGCCGCCCCAGGCCAGGGTGAAAAAAAAAGTAATTAATTACGTTACCTCTTCCTCCATTTCCTCCACAAAGAAGGCTTCACCGCTCTCTCCTAGATTCATGAAGAGATCCACTGGCTCGCCGTTGATCTGAATATCAACCTGAAGAGGAAAGCATACACATTAATGGATAAGATTAATCATTTTAATATCACAAAAATATGATCTATGACACCCCGGTCACAACAGTGAATTCAGGATTATTTAATTAGATGCAAGTAGGTCCCTTGTTCACGCGAGTTTTTCAGTGTGATAATACCTACCATAGAATCTTTGAACAAAGCAAATACACATTGGCCCGTATTCCGATAGCGAGGTTTAAGTTAACCCTGGTCTAAATATGTGGTTTAAGTATGGAGAGCCCAAAGAGGCTTGAATCTATAATAGTCGATGTTTGATTTACCAACACATTTGGCACTCATATTATTTAAAACTGTCTCGGAATAAAAACTTCAATAGTTTTCTACATTATTAGAGTGTGGGAAAAGAGAACAGTTAACACACGAATTATTCATTGTAAATAAAATTCTGGCACTTTTGGCTACCCATACTTAAACCACAGATTTAGACCAGGGTTAACTTAAACCTCGCTATCGGAATACGGGCCA